>JAPKID020004131.1:0-11878 GCA_026931265.2 Tropidonophis doriae
TAAAATAATGTGCCTACAGTATCATTGGAACATGACATCAAAAAATTATCCAGAACGTATAGCACTTTAAATATAAGTCGGAAATGTAAACAACAAAAAGATTCAATTTATCATGCTTAGTAAAAGTAAAAAAAGCTAAAACATTTGGATCCAAATACATATTTTGATACGGAGGATTTTCAAGATCAACTGAAGCTGGATTTTTTTCCTTTTAAGATTAAGAATATATTGTCAACAGTTCTGATGACTGGAAAACTCATGAGCTTTTTGCATTAAAAAAAAACACTGTGATTTACAGTTTTAATAACTTTAGACAAGTTAGATTATAGAAAGAAGAGTAATATGATGTAACTTTAGAAAGAGGTCAAGATATATTTGTGAGTGTAAATTGCCTAAATAAAATCAGAAGCCATTACTTTAAATTTTGCTTTCTTTTCTATTTTCTATTTGTATTTTCTTTTCTTATACCTTTTTTCTTATACCTCTTTCTTTTTCTTTCCTACTTTCCATTACTCTCTCCCCTCCCCCATTCTCTCTCTTGTTCTGATGATGGTTCTCTGTGTTTCACTTTTTGATCTTCTTTTCAGGTACTGGAAAAATGCTTTCATATCCTGATTCAATTATGCTTTTTCAAGAGTAAACGTACTGTACCTCCCCTTAGTTTCTCTTCCTAAAATTTAATTTCCAACTACACTTGTCTCTGTATCTGATCAAGTTTCTTAGAAACTTTCTGAAAATGTGGAGCTTTGAAAGCGACATATTATTTCATGTGTGACCAATGCAAAATAGTAAAACTGTTCTTTCCCATAATTTGGAAAATAAACTCTATGGATATAGCCTAAAACTAGTGATTTATATTCACTTGTGATATACTTGTGATATTTCCAAGTGTGATTATCAAGTCAAGTGCTATCTGTCCTATATCTATAAATATGATTTATTGTTCCTAGGTGAAGTACTTTGTAATTTGCACATTATATTTTATTTTGGTATTTTCAACCCACTTCTGCAACATTAATATTAACCCTAACAATACATGCTTTTTGGAAGGTAAGCTTGTGTTTCTAATAATGTACATGTATTTTATGCTGTGTATTAAGGGGAACAAAAAACTAATTCTTATGTGCTGACAAAGTCTTCCCTTTCGTGCCACATGTGAAAACTTATTATTTCAGGGAATTTTTATCTATGCATTGCCTATTAATGTGTGAAACATGCATACCTATTCTTTTCTCTGGAATATAGACACAATTCATTTATATAATTAGATAATACACAGAGAGTAAAGTTGGTGTAGAAGTTAAGGCACCAGGCTAGACCTAGTTCTAGTCCTGCCTTAGTCTTAAAACCAGCTGGGGGAATTCACTTCTGGGCTGGGCTAATCATGTATTCCCAGTCCTAGGAAGGAGGCAATGGTAAACCCTTTCTAAGAAAGCATGCCCAAGAAATTATCCAAGAATTGGACACAACTGAATGAAAGAAATTTTAAAAAGACACATAGATAAGTCCTTCAACACTAACACTTCGGCATACGTTCCTGAAACTGGGAAGGATTTTTAAAGTAGCCTGAACATAAGAAAAAGTAACTTTAAAATTATTACTGTAAACTCAAAAGATAAGACTTGTTATTAAAGGAAGCAGAATTAGTTCAATGACCACCTATCAAGCTTAGCTGTTTTCTTTTAGTTTATATTAAAAATAGTACAAAAAGTAAATCTTGCTTGGTCCACATCAGGAACATAACGAAGTGGCTTAATGATATTTGAATAATTGGCATTCGTTCATCTGAAGCATATTTATACAGTTCTCTAATAGAAAGAAAGAGAGCATTATCTAGTAAATGGGTGAAGACTATGTAATCTTCTAGAGCAGGGGTCTCAAACTCAATTTACCTGGGGGCCGCTGGAGGCAGAGTCTGGGTGAGGGTGGGCCGCATAAGGGATTCCATTATATTGGATATTATACTTTCATATCACTAATATTATACTTTCATATCACGGTGGGGGCCACAAGATACCATCCTGCGGGCTGCAATTGGCCCGCGGGCCACGAGAATGAGACCTCTGTTCTAGAGATTGCTGAGTACAATGCCAGCACTTCTCATCATTACTCATGATGGTTAAGAGTCTCTAGAATTGTAGTTTATAATATGGACCTCTACTGCAGATTGTGTTATATATAGCCTTCACTGGGTGGCAGGCACTGATATTGAAGTAATGAGTTGTAAGAGTAGGCTTTCATGCAATTCCTTTGCCTACGCAGCAGCTGAGACTTTTTATAGAAATCATGACATCTACCTAAATAGAGAGCAAGAATTTCAAATAAGAGCAACTAGATTTTGAATTTAAAACTGATTTAAGTAATCCAGTGTGTTTTCTCATCTATATGCTTGTGCCCAACAGGTTTATGGATTTTTCGGTGTTTTTGTGATGTTGTCATTTCTAAATTAGGTGAAATAATATTCTAAGGTTTTGCACATGTGCTGAGTCTGCACTCCCATTTACTACAGAACAGTTGGGAGGAAATTAACTGCTTAGGGTGATTTTTTTTTTTACTACCATTTTGCTATCCAAGGTTGGAAAGGAACTGGGGTAAGATAATTATCAGGAAAAAAGTATCATAGAATCTATCTGCCTTTTGTTCTAGCAGCAAATTATATCTCTTAAATGGCAAAAATCTGAATATTGAATATGAAAACATTGGTTAGGTTCTGTGAAAATATTCTTTTACTTGTCTATCCTTCTACGTAAATTCATATTCAGCAGATAAGGAACGGTATTCTGCCAAATTTTCTCAACTTGTTTTTTTCCCCAAAAGAAAGTGAGGAAAAATTGAAGTTAATTTAAGGTATTTGTTGGCCCATGTATATGGAGCAACATGTAAAGTTTGGAAACAGCATTTTGCTCTGCAAACATAGCTCTCTTTCTGTTGTGTAATACTAATGAATTCTAAGAATAGTCAAAAGAATTTTAAAGGAGGAAAGGGACTTGCTGCCAAATAAGTCACTTTTTTAAAGCTTATAGTATAAACAGTTGAGAAATTGTACACCTTGGTAGTAAGCAAAACTGTCATCCTTACAGAGAGTTGAATAGTTTTTAAAGAATGAGAGACGTTTTTAAGAAAATGCAGGAAAAACAAATACATTCCCTCTTCCTGTACGCAACACAGAAGTCTATTTTGGACAAGGAACAGTGGGCTTGTCTGTTTGCAAGCATTGGCAAGTAGAAACATCTGGTTGAATGGCTTACACCAAAGCACAGCTATTTCAGATGTTTGGAATTCTCTGAGAATACATAGAGACACTTTAATTTACAGAAAATCCATTTTGGTTAGTTGTGTGTGCTCCAGTCACATCCAAAGGCTACATTATGTGCTGCTGCTTTTGAAAACTTTAGCTAGTGTGGAATAAAATTATTTGGAGCCTGCTGGGGCTTGAAAGTTAGATCTTATTACACCAACTCTAAAATAGCTGTACTAATTGTCAGCTTGTTTTCAAACTTCAGTCAGTTTATTGTTTATTTACAAAGTGTCCATATTTTGGGTCCAGGTTATTTGAATATCTATATAAACCTGCTTGGATTCCAAAATCAATTTTGGAAGTCCTATCTGTTGTCCTGCTACAAAAATCTGTAAAGTTGGATAACACTTGAAATAGGATCTCCTTAGGGCCGGTTGCCAACCTATAAAAGTATCTTGAGGAAGTATAGGTTACACCTATATGTTGTTGCTTTTAAGAGATTTTTCCCAAGCTTTTAGTTGAACGCCTTGATGAACTGCAAAAAGTCAGTCAGTCCTGGACCAAATGATGACTTGAAGTGATGATTATTGAGCAAAAACTCACATACTTGGCATGTAGTGTGAGGGAATGATGGATTGGAAAAATGAATTGGCTTGGTTATGCTTGGCAGTGTTGAGGGAAACAGTAAAAGAGAGAAACAACAGATAAGGACAATAGATGGGATCAAATAAATTATTGAAAATTCTTTCTTTGGAAGAGCTACAAATCATTGTAAGACAAGATCAAGATGACAAGTACCTGTCTGTCTAGTCACCCAAGACTTTAATCTGGTTGAATGGCACTTAAAATATTTTTGAAAAATGGTGGCAACAGCAACTGAAAAATAGGCTGACAGAATACCTCTTATCCTCAGGATTTATTTTCTTATTTTGCTTACTACATAAGTTTTGATTCTAAACTTCCAAACTGTAACTAAAAATTCTTATTGATGTAAAATATTCTGGTATTTAAAGAATGGATAATAGATAAAAAGACGTTTTTAAAACAAACACACAAACAAACAAACAAACAGGAGTATAAAAATCGAGAGAACATCAGATTTTTGTCAGCCCCCAGGGCAATCTCTGATTTTTAAATCAACACATTAGTTCCCTGAACTGTTGTGACTGAAAAGTTATTTCATTTGGGAACCAGTGTGGAAGGAGGTTGTACATGAGCTTGGGATATATTTAGTTGTTTTGATATTATATGGTGTCATGATTTTTATGACCATGTTATGATTATGTATGAACCTATGTACTAAATAATATTAGGAATATAGTAAAGGGGAACACTTAAATTTCCAAATTTCCAAAGGGATAAATTAAGCAACAGCTCTAAGAAACTGGTGCAATCCTGCTAATAACATTCATGTTTTAAGTTTACTTTTAAAAATACAGATCTTTGAGCAACAGTTTATTCTTTAAAATTTAAAAAAAACAATTTTAAAACACAGTTCAGTTTTTAATAACAGAAGTTACTCTAACCAACTTATTTAAAAAATGGATCATGTTTAATAAACTACAGCTTTTAAAACCAAATAAATACTGCTGAACAATCTTGACATTTTAATTTCTTTCACCTACTCTTAATTGCTTCTGGTTTACATTTGTCATTAGCTACATCAGTGTTTGGCATCCCTTTAGTAATTTAAAACTCTATTTGTAATGTTATTGTTTTGCAGACATTGGAACTGAAACAGAATGTCCGTAAGGCTAATGAGCTTCTCTTTCATTGTAGAAATGAAACAGAAGGGTCAAAGCGATGTATCTCTAGGGTAATCTGAAAACATAACTGTTTTAAAGGGTTTATTTTTTTCAGGTAGCACAGGGAATCTAGAGTCAAATTTCAATTAAAGGACAATAATTTTCTTCAAATTTCAGAGCAAGCAAATGACACAACCATTCTTGAGTGGACTGAGTTGAAAACTAGGGGCTAGCAACAGAGGCGGAGCTTAAGAATCTTACAAACAGCCTCAGTCCAGTCAAGAATGGACAATGTCAACTCATGCCTAGATGCTATCTCTACCTCACTGGAGAAGGAAGGTTTTCAATGGTGCCAATTTAAAAGTTGGGGAATCAATTACATTTTTGTACATGTAAGCTTTTTTGAAAAACAACAAGAAAGCTTAAAACTGTATTTTCTGATGTTACAGAACTCTAAAATTGATTCATTGTATAAGGTGAAAAAATATCTTCTAACTAAAAGGGAAACAGTCATTGGAAACAGGAAAGTGGAACATTTTAACATTAATTATGGAACAGCATTTAAAAGACATGCACATGCTTGCAAATCCAAAAGAACAATGCTGAGATAACAGACCAGAAACAATTCTTGCAAAATCTATTACTCTGGGCAGGATGTGTCCATTGTCATTTACAGTACATGTCATACAAAGCCATTACAATCTTATCTGGGCTTCCTCCAAAGAGTTCATGGCTTATAAATGGAATCACATCTATGAAGACTCTAGAAGACTTTTTTTTGAGAAACAGCCCTTATATTATTTCAGACGCTTAATCATGTACTGTGTTGCCTGTGTAAGAATCTCATAAATGCAGAAATTAAGAAATTTTTTTGAGGTCTGCAGGATGCAGCTTATATGTTTAATAAATTATGATATGATATCACACAAATGCTGAATTTACATCAGGCATCAGAACATAAGCATTTAAGTTGGAGGTATATTACAATGTCATAGTATTTTATTGCAGGCACCTTTGCTCCTGTTTCATGTTTATAAATCTAAACAAAGCAGATTGAACATAGGAACATTCCTACAATATCAGACAAAAGTCCACCCTAAGGCAATTTTGTCCATAATAGTATTGGATTTTCATAGTCAACCAGCTGCTTCCAATGTCCTCAAAAACAAGAAGTAGAGACATATCCCTTTTTGACTATTGTTGGTCCCCTGCAACTGAAATTATAGGCACATTATGCTTAACTCAGAGGTAACACCAGATTCTTAAATACCTCCCTTATAAACCTACTCTCCTTTTAAAATCATCCAAAATATCACCATATTATGTGGAATATAAAAGGCCACTAATACGCTACACAAAAATACTTTATTTGCTCTGTTTTCAGTTGTCCTTTCCATCAATGTCACCGAATGACACAATTAGAATTGTGTCTTTTTAAAAAAATAAAAATTTATCCCTGTCTACTTTCTCTACACCATGCATGATTTTATGTACCTCAATCATTTCCCCATCTCAGCTGATTTTTTCCAAGCCAAAAAATTCCAAACATTTCTTATTGGGATGGCATTTGGGCCCCTTGCTCATTTCAGTTGCCCTCTTTCTGCATTTTTTTTAGCTCACTTAGGTTATTTTCAATATGCAGCAACCAGAACTGTATCTGCATGCCAGATGTAGATATTCTGCAGAAGAGCAAAAGGCTTTGCAGTGTTGTCATTTTTCTTTTCAACCCATTTCCTAATGAACAAAAACATGAAATTTGCCTATTTCCTAATTGCTACACCTCTTGGTTGAGGCAAAATATTTTATGTAGATCAAATATTGTATGCAGAAATTGATCTTTCCTATTAAAATGGAAAGTCAAGAAGCCAGTGAATTCTCAAATTGTTTCCAGGTCCCTAATAATAAATGTTTACTGCAAAGCAACTTAAACAGCTCTTAGCTTTTAAGATAAACATGATTCACTAGCAACAGGAAACGCTACTGTAGTTTGAAGAGGCTTAACTCCTCTGAACCAATAACCAATGGCTGGACATTTTCTGCTGTGTTTAGAAAGCCAGTTAAATTCTTGGCATAGCTCACAGAGTATCTTTCTGTTGGCACAGTACTAGTTGCAGTGACACCAGGAAATTCTGGTATTTCCCTGTTCTTCAGCATCTCACTCAGTGGGGGATGGTGGGGAACACAAATTGCACTTCAAAGCTTGTGCAGAAACTGAAAGGCAAGTCTGACTATTAAGAAGAAGTGCAGCACAGTGGTTGGTTGCTAAGTTACCACATGACGTACATACAGAGCCCGTGTCTACATTTTTCCATTACATTCTCCTCAGTTAGGCTAGCCAGCCTGAATCAGAGATGTCCCTCAAACAAGTCAACTTTTTACAGATCAAAACACTTTTAAGTCTTATAAGGAAATTGATCTCAAACTCTTAAGGAAAAAGAATTACATTATATGTGAGCATAGTATGACAACAGATGTCTTGATGGACATGCACAAAATTTATGCCATGGGAATGTGTGAAACATAAAAGAACAAAACTGTCTTCCCACCTGATTTGAAGCAATATACTTTAAGTCACAGTTTGATAAACAAGCCATAATGTCTGGTTTACATAAAATGCTAAATCACATTGAATGGATTCACATGTCATGTGAAATAAAAATAACCACATTATATCTTAGTGCAGAGTGTGAAGTCATTAAAATTGTGACTCTTATTTTTTTTTTTGAAAAGAAGAAGTTGTGTATTGGAAAAAAATGCTTCACACAGTGGTTTGTTTGGTTTGGTATTTTGGACTTGACTTTCCAAACTAAGGTAGAGATGAATCACAGCTTCGCTTGAGAAATCTGTTCCTTATCTATTTTGTTTACTGTTCAAATGCCTTCTTAAATAGATACATGTTAAAGTTATGTGAATGGGAAGCACATATTCTCCAAGTATAGTCACAAAAGTACACTGAACATGATACGATAGTCAAAACTGTTCTGATGTGCAATCAAAAATTCAAGTATCAAAACGCCTAATTGGGAGGGGGGGCTACTTGATACTTTGTAAGATAAATAAATATTACGTTGTGGATGAGAGGGGGGACTATGAACCATGTCTTATGAAGGAGAGCTGAAGGATGTGTTAAATGGTTATACATAGGCAATCTTCAAATAATATGGTTACCCAGATAAATGCATTTTAATTTGCTCTAGAAAATAGAATCCATGTCTAATATGTTCAAATTACAAGAAAGGGAATTTCAATAGACATTAATCACAGCTCATAGGCATGTGTGCGCTGGCCAGCTGATCTTCAGGTTCCTGGCACTCCAGCATGTGTGAAGACCAGATGGCTGGTGCGCATGTACATGCCAGAGGGTTGAAGTTCAGCTGGTTGTCACACACATGTGCGCTGGTCTGCTGGTCTTTGGGTTTCTGGCGCTCTGGCGTGAATGCATGGCATTCCATTTTAGGCACTCAATGCCCAAAAGGTTCACCATCATTGGTACAGGGTTTCCTTCCTGAGCAGGGGGTTGGACTAGAAGACCTCCAAGGTCCCTTCCAACTCTGTAATTCTGTTAAAGTAGACTTTGAAGGGTCACCTACTGAAGATGCTATAAGAAATGTTCTTATTAAATTTTATTCGAAAATAAATATACAGAATTTGAATTATAGTTGCAATTGAGGGGTGGTGGTTTTTTTTGGGTAAACCATAGATCTGAATAAATCTTTTTCACCTGTGCAAACAACTTTTTTCTCATATTTTATATATTTTTTAAATTAGGAAAAATCTCCTGCCTCAGTACTAATTCACATTCATAAAAAAGAAATAGGCATGTCTACTGGAAAAAAGATAGATACATCAACAATAATTTAAATGCCCATAACTATATTAAAGACAATATTGTTTAAGAATTGTACCCCTAGGAAGCATCGTACCTTCCAAAATAACACTTCTTTTCATTACCTTATTCTCATATTACGCTAGACCCGTGATGGCGAACCTATGGCACACATGCAAGAGGTTGCACGCACAGTGCTCTCTGTGGGAAGTGCACTGTCGCTGGCTTCCAGTCCTCATAGGCACTCGAAAACAGACTGAAAATGCCCAAAAAATAGGCCATTTTTCGGACCGTTTTCAGGCCATTTTGGGGGGCATATTTGGCACAAAATCAGCCCGAAAACTGGCCTGAAACCTGGCCCAAACCAGCCAAAAAAACAGGCTTGTGTGGGCTGGCCAGCTGGTCTTCAGGTTTTCAGTATGTGGTCACATACATGCACGTTCCGGTTTGGGCACTCGGTGCCGAAAAGGTTTGCCACCGCTGCCATAGACAAATGGTAAAATACTGGATAGCTTACTTATTTTAGACAGTGGTCTCATTCATAGTCAAGAGAAAACTATGAATGTTATATTCACTGCTTATCTGTCTTCTTCAAGACATAGAAACATACATATCCAAGTATCCCTCCAAATAGAAATAAACCAGGTGGGTACATCTGTAACTGAAACAAACAAACTTATAAAATGCATTTATACATCTCATAGCACAATTAAGTACCTCTAGTCGTTTCAGGGGGGAAAAGGTTACCATTTAGTATTCTACTTCCTTAATTAACATGATATGCCCCAATGTCTTACTGAATAATATTCTAGAGAATAATAAGCAAAAAATAGTTATCAGCTGTGGTTAACTGTATTAGAAATAGAAATAAATATCAAGATGCAGCTATTCTAAAAAGGACATTTTTAAAAACAGAACATTTGGATAAAATTCATTTGTATTTGGATAGATTACCTTTACATTTACATTTGCCATTGTAAAAAGTTTTCATTACATGCAACTTCTCTCTGCTACCAAAACAACAACAAGCAAAAAAACAACAACAAATCCTTGGGGAAATGAAGGAAAATCCCAGCTAATTTACAAACCTGATGTGGCCATATCCCTTGCACACACTCTCCAGTCCTTTATCATCTTATAAATATATTATCTATAGCCTCAAGATATTGAAAAGTTGAACAATCACTTACTACCTTATTTGATGATTTGTAGAATCTAGTGTAATTGTAGCCTTAACCTTATTAAACTGTATATAAATTATGATTCTATAGACAGGGTGGATAATTCTGACATGTGAAAGGCAATCAGGAAGCTTTCTGGACTGAGAAAAATTTGAAAGTGCAAGGGTATATAGGATACAGATACATGTGTAGACACAGGAAATTATTAATCATTTAAATGTTGCAAGCCGGAGTCACTTATGTTTGCTCAAACCATCAACTCTGTAAAATTATCATAATAAAGTATCTGGAGTTCAAGATTGTCATTTTATTATATTCCATCATATAAATAAACTGCAGATACAACTTTACTTTATTTGCATTTTTACCCCGCACCCATCTCCCCAAAGGGACTCGGGGGGGGCGCACAGGGAAATTTAAAAAACAACAACCAATACAGTAAATATAATATAAATACCCTATTAAAATAAAATTAAATAATCCACCCGGTGCTAAAACCCCTTTTGTTAAAATTCAATTAACTAAAACTTTAAAACTAAGAACATTGGGCTAGAGTAGTCAGGCCAGGCCGGCCAGATTGAAAAAGTGTGTTTTTAGTCGCTGGCGGAACAACATAGCTACTCTGTTCTATTTAAGAACAGAAAGCTTGTTTCTACACAATTAAGTTCATAATGCAAACACAACAGCTCGTGACTTCATGCTCTACCCTAAATAATCATATCTTGGCACAACAGCTCATGAGAAAAAAAATGCCAATAGTTTAGACATAATGTATGTCTAACACTTAAAATAAGTGAAAATAATACTAATACTAAATACTTTAGCAACTGTAGGAAAAATAGCTGCAGGGCTGTTCTTTACAAGGTACTGCAAAAGCTAACAGTTACATTATATTTTTAGGATGGTGGTGTTAAATCCACAACCTGAGAAACATCTTCATTACTTTAGCAGTTTCATGAATTTGCATAGTTATATAGTTTAATGAAAAAGCCACAATGTCTGTATTTAGCTAGACCATGAAGACTTAAACTATGGTTTAGAAAACACAATGGCTTAATTCACTCCAAAACCATAAAAAACATATTATGACTCAATATGATATGTGAACAGAAGCTATAATATGATACTATAGCAAACTATTTACATTGCATAACTTCATAATTATTTGGCTTCAGTGATTATATTGTTCTCTTTATTTGAGAAAACAATCTTGCGTTACAGTAATACTGTAGTGGTACTCAAACATTGTGAAGCAGGCAACATCCTTCTTTGAAGAGTTGCTATTTATAATTATTAAAACTTATGCTCTATTAACATAGTTGTACAGTATTAATCTATGTCTTGGATGCTAAGAAAAATTGCAGTCTCATTAATTGAAAAGGCTATTTCCTTACCTTAGACCATATGCTTTTGGAAAATAGCTCTTGCCCATTGTGGCTGTTCCATTTTGGAACCCCTGGCATTGCCATTCAACCTTTGTAAGTTCTTTTTTCTCTGAGAATATAGTGCATGATCAGAGTAAATAGTATCAGAACTATATTTAGCTCTTTCTTGTTCTTAATACTTCTCAAAGTGATTTGGGTTACTTGAAAAACACTTCAGCCAATCCACCACAGAGATTTCCCAACTGCATAGTGATTGGCTATTGCTACTAATCAATTTTTTCATTCCAATTTGTGCCAAGGTGGAACTATTACTTCACAGCACATACTGTACTAGATAGCAATTGATTCCTGTAAACTACTTGCTCCAATTCAAATGAAACACTTCCTTTTTCCTTCCTTTCCGACAGAAACAAACTTACAGTTGTAGTCAAAATTATTCAACCCCCAATGCTGTAAAGGGGTTTAGGGACTATAGTGTACATTTGGAATTGTATTCAGAATGA
>JAPKID020004132.1:0-11878 GCA_026931265.2 Tropidonophis doriae
TTTTAACTTGATATTTATGTGTATGTATTGTTTTAATTGGCCTGTGCGCCGCCTTGGGTCCTTTTTTAGGAGAAGGGTGGAGTATAAATAAAATTAGATTATAATTTGATTCCAAACATTAGAAAATGGTTGTCTACTCATTTTCTCTAGAAAATTATTGACAGATCAAGAAAACTTAATTGAATGTATTTCAACCTAATTAAATATAATATATATATTATTTCTAGGGAGGGAAAATCCCAATCCGATGGACAGCTCCTGAAGCTATAGCTTTCCGCAAATTTACGTCTGCTAGTGATGTCTGGAGCTATGGGATTGTGATGTGGGAAGTAGTGTCCTATGGAGAGAGACCCTACTGGGAGATGACCAATCAAGATGTAAATATTTCATTTTCCTTCTCTATGTGAAAACCTTCAAATCAGGATGTCGCATATATTAATTATTTTCTTTTTTTTATTTTAAAGGCCTAAATGTACAGTTACAAGTAATGTCCAAAGAGTCCATTCTGAGAATAGTATGGAATGTTCAAATGAGTGAAAAGAAGTAAGATTAATGGATAAAAAGATAAGGTTCTTATATCAAGCACAGTAGCTGATCTTGGGCTTTTGTTTCGATTTGAAATTCTGAGTGCTTAACATAAGATTAACTTACTATGAGCCACTGGGCTATCAAACAAAATGTGCCTAAAACTGACTTGGAGCATCAGCTGTCAGACTCAAATCATAATGCAAGTAGACAGGCCTTAGCAGAACATGGAACAGCTCCCAATCCAAATCTGGGCTGGCATCACTACTTGAATCCACAGGCTGTGACACACTACTGGTATCTCTCTATAGAAAAACAAAGATCTGTTCCCGACACTTTGAGCAAACATGGATAGCTGATTCTACTATTTGATATTTCTAATACTTTCTTGGAATGGTGCTCTTTTGGTAATAGTTGTGATATTGAAGTTGGAAAACTTCTTGTAGTCTTGCTGCTGCTGTTGTTACTTATCCAGCAGCTTCAAAATCTTGCTGCTGGATAAGGAATCATCCAGAGACCATTTCATTCAGCTACTTAATCAAATCTGACATGGAGTGTATAAAGTTTTTGAGCAGTTTTTATTTATACAATATTTTATTTTTCCTGGGAATAATAGCTGTGGAAAGAGAATGTTTGTTTGTTTAGTTTTAATCTCAATCCTTTGTATTTAGAATGGTGGAGTCATCAGACCATGACTTGTCTTTGTCTGATTGGTCTTTGACAGTGCATTTACTTCAGATGCAATGTCTTGATGTCTATAGATATAGACCACGGGGAGATGTTTACTCATCCATATCTCTATTGGGATTTACTTTTTAACTAATTAGATTGGAAATAATATGCATACAATGATAGCATATTATTTGAATATATATTTTAGAAAATCACAAGTTGACTACATAGGAGTTCAATATGCAGGAAGTTGCAAATATTTATGACAATTTCACACATCTGAGCTAACCCAGCAAAGCAACAGCTGTGTTTTTTTTTAAATAGAAAACACTCCCACTTTGTCATTTCAATCTCTTTTGTTGCCAAGCCTTCCATTTCATTATTGCATTCCAATTTGCAATAAAGTAAAACAATGAGGCCAAGACAAATTCCTTTGGAAGAGATACTATCATCCTAGGAATAATTTTTAATTCCGTATTATTTTTAGGGGTGAAGGACTGCCACGGAATAAATACTTTTTTATTGCTCAGTTCAGAAACATGGACAGACTCACACAGTTTAATCTTCAGGGACCATGCATATTGCTAACCATAGAGATTCTTCTGGGAAAAGGGAGTGAATAGTGTTATGCTGCCTAGATTTACATGAATGAGGGCAATACATACATTCTGTATAACTGTGTATTCGTTTTATCATCATTTTGTACCATAACTATAGTTTATGTTTCTTCATCACCACAATCAGATTATATATTAGCAAATGGGCTAGTATGAATTAGTGATAGTGATCAAGTTCCAATTTTAGTCATTATTCTGAGTGAATTATTAATTAGTAAAAGAGGTTCCAGTTAAGATTCATATAGCCTCTGATGATTCTTCATAAGTAACTAAACCTCACATTATTTTTATTATAATTTTAAGTTAATCACTATTAAGATATACTACGTCTTATTTTTATCATTTCAGTAGATACCCAAATAAACAATTTCACTTGTTTTTCCAAAAACACTAAGAACCAGCGACTTCCATTGTAAATGAGTTAAAATACTTTGTTATTGAAATAATTTCACATTATTCCTACCTGCACTACTTTCTACATTAACAACTCTATTATTTCTCAGTATCTGAATGTTAAACTATTGTCGCACATCATAGACAGAGCTATACCAGCCATCATCCTTTTTCACTCTTTCCTCCCATTCCCAGACAATCATATAGAATTATAGAATCATAGAGTTGGAAGAGACCTTGGAAGGATAGGAATCCTCAGAGAATCCCAGACAAATAGCTATCTAAGTTGATTCCAAAAGGTAGGCTACTCCTCTGCTTAATAGGTCTAAAGACTATCTCAGATTAGAATCTTTCTCTATAAAGCATCTACCTATGGTTTTTCTCCTATTCTTGGGCACTATGGAGAATAAATCAGCACCCTGAAACAGCTGTATAGGAATTGGAAGCTGGGTATTATATCTTCCCTTAATCTTTTCTTCGTTAAGATAAAAATGCCAGTCTCTTATCTATTCTTCATAACATTTAGCCCCAAACTAAATCATTCATTTATCTCTGCACTCTTTCCAGCTCCTCAGCATCCTTCTCATATTGTGCTAACCAAATTTGGATAAAGTATTCCAGTTGCAGTGCAATCAAATAAGTGCAGCACAGATCAGAACTATCAACAGGATCTAGTTCTTTTGGCAGCCACCTCATGCTGCTGACTCATACTTGAGCTGTGACCAACCAGAACATCCAAATCTTTCTCACAAGTACTACAACTAAACTAGGTGCCTTCTTTCTTGTACTTCTACATCTGATTCCTTTTACATATATGCAGAATCTTACGTGGCCCAACATTTATCTCTGTCAAGATCCATTGGAACCTTGAGGCTGTCTTCTAGGGTATTAACAATCCTCCCAATTTTATGTCATCTGAAAATTTGATAAGCATACCTTCTTTATAACCTTTCTCTAAATCATTTATAAAAATATTAACAAAGATGTTTCCATGTGTGTATATGCTTTCAGAATATTTTTCCATAGTCTAGCACTTTATTTTTTTTCTCCTTTCTCTAAATAAATACATCTCATCCTATAATTACATTTATTTCAATTTAAACAATCACAGTAGATCTTGAAGAGATCTTGAAGGTCTTCTAATCCAACCCCTGCTCAAGCAGGAGAACCTATAGAAGTGATGGCTAACCTTTTCCAGACAGAGTGTCCAAAGCATGAGTACACACGCCCAAACATTCAAAATGCAATGTGCATGCAGGCCCAGTGCATGCACCCCGCCCTGTGTATGAGTGCGCATCCTGAACATGCACCCCATCTCGCTGTCCCACATGCACATGCTCTTCCCCGTGCATGAGCACATTCCCCTGCATGCACCTCACCCACCCTCGCACATGAATTTGTGCCCCATGTGCAAGCCTCGTGCTTGTGCAATAGAGA
Source organism: Tropidonophis doriae (assembly GCA_026931265.2). Lineage (NCBI taxonomy): Eukaryota > Metazoa > Chordata > Lepidosauria > Squamata > Natricidae > Tropidonophis > Tropidonophis doriae. The sequence continues at coordinate 3,645 of JAPKID020004132.1, forward strand.
CACAATGACTAGCTGACCAGTGGGAGGCGCACACACATGTGCGATGGACCTGAACTGGGGCAATGGCACACATGCCCGTAGATGGCACTGCATGCCACCTATGGCACACATGCCATAGGTTTGCCATCATGGTCCTATACCATTTCAGATAGGTAGTTGTCCAGTCTTTTTTTAAAAAAGCTCCAGTGATGGAAGCACCTACAACTTTTGAAAGTAAGCTGTTCCATTGGTTAATTGTCCTTACTGTTAGGAAATTTCTTCTTAATTTCAAATTGCTTCTCTCATTGAATAGTTTCCATTGATTGTTTCTTGTCTTGCCTTCTGGTGCTTTTAAAATAAGTTGACCCCCTCTGCTTTGTGGCAGCCCCTCAAATAGTGGAATACTGCTGTCATGCCTCTAGCCCTTATTTTCTCTAGAATGGCCATGCCAAATTCCTGCAACCATTTTTCATATGGTTTTGTCTTCAAGCTTATCTTCTAATCATCTTAGTTGCTCTTCTTTGCATTTTTTTCCAAAATCTTAACATTTTTTTTGTAATATGGTGACCACAACTGAATGCAGTATATTCCAGGTGTAATCTTTCTAAGGATTTATAAAACGGTACAAATAGTTCATGTGATTTTGATTCTATGCCTCTGTTTATACAACTGAGGATTGTATTACCTTTTTTGGTTGCTGCCATACATTGCTGACTCATGTTTAAGTACTTGTCCGCTAGGATTCACAGTTACTGTTTTGATCTAGGTTTTGCCTAATCTCTACTTGTACCTTTGATTTTTCCTGCCTAGGAGTAAAACCTTGCTTTTTCCACATTAAATTTGTTGGTTAGGGTCCATTGTTCAAGTCTGTCAAGATCTTTGGGCCTTGAATTTGTCTTCTGGGCTGCTGGCTATTCCTGGCAGCTTAGTGTCATCTGCAAATTTGAAGAGTTCTCCTTTTATTACCTCATTTAAATCATTTATGAAGATATTGAGGAGTATTTAAGATGGAACTTTGGGGTACTCCATTGTTTACCTCTCTTCATCTAGATGTAGTACCATCAGCCAGTTACAAATCCATCTTGTGGTGCTGCTGTCTATCCCATATTTTTCTAGTTTATCAAGAAGTAGGTTGTGATCTACTTTATTGGATGCCTTGCTGAAGTCTTAAGTATACTATGTCCACAGCATTTTGCTGGTCTACTAATTTAGTCATTTTGTCAAATAATGAAATAAGATTGGTTTGACATTATCTGTTTTTAACAAACATGTGCTGCCTACTACTTATTACTTTATTTAGTTCTAAATGTTCACATATTTGTTTTTGATTATTTTTTCCAGTATCTTCCCAGATATTGATGTTAGGCTAATTGGTTTGTAGTTTCCTGGCTCTGGTTTTTGTTCCCCCCTTTTTTGAAGATGGAACCACATCAGCTCTTATTCAGTCCTGTGGTAGTTCCCTGGTGTGCCAGGCTTTTAAAAGGCATAATACAATGGTTCTGAGAGAACATCTGCCAGCTCGTTCAGAACTCTGAATTGTTTTACCCTTTAGGATTTTTATCCATGGAATTTTTCTTAGAGTCTCTCTGAGTTTGTTAAAATCAGCTATTTTAAAGTTTAAGACACTGGTTGGATTATATTCTATTGCTTGTGTTTGCGTTGTATTGAATTCCAATATGACATGGTTTATATTCAGTTTGAGAAACTAAATTGAATTTAGTTCTTTAGAACTACTTTGGGATGGTCGGGTTTTTTTTCTAATTTGACTTGCAGTCTTGCAGTATTGTTGCATTTTTTTTTCCTATGTAAAAAAACCTGAGGGGTAATGAATGGTTTGATGCACTCTGTGATACAGACATTAGTAATATGTCAGTAAATGTTATTGTTTTTGTGAAAAATAGTTTGAAATATTTGGCTGCAATAATAAAAAATTCTGGGAGTTGGCTGTGGTCCTGAAAAAGTTAGCAGCCTGATAGGCTGGAGTCAGATGTAAGTTGAGGGAAGCAGGGAAGTGTTGACTATTGCTAATTGAGTTCTGAAAAGACAATTTTAAGATATTGCAGAAGTTGTGGGTTTTTGTTTATTCATATGTTTTTCTCTGATGATTAAAAGAATATTTAATTCTTTAACTCTATTTATTCTCTTTAGCAAGAAATAAATAAGTGAAGTTAGAAAATCTTTTAAGAAGGAAAAAGAATTAAACAATAAAAAGGAAAAGAACTCAGCAAAGAATCTGAATCATGAGTATATTCATTTTGCAAAACCTAGAATTCCTATCACACAAAGACTTGCATTAACATCCTTTCATACTATTCCCAGAAGAAATCAACCAATCAGCCATGTCAAGAAGCTTGCCAGCCTAAAAGAACAAAAACCTAGCCTATGAGAGTAGTGGACTTTCAGGCATTGATAAGCATTTATTTTTTAAACAATTCTGAAAGTTATATATTTAAATAGCAGCAGAAAACTTTCTACATAAATTCAACACTATACAAGGAAGAAAGATAACTTGGAATGATAGTCATTTCTTCCTTCCTTCTGTCTTCAAAGAGATGCAGGGCAAGAATTTTTTTTCTTTCATCATTTAATTCCAAGTAATATTTATATAAATTTAGATAATCTCAACAGCCATTTGTACAATAAAAGAGTTTATCCATAGATCCTCCAGTATCCTCTTTTCAAATGCTTCCAATCATCTTTCAGGATGTCACCGCAACCACTGCCAACATTCTACCAATTTATCATCAAGGTCTAAGCACTAGTTGTGCATGCATTGATGAATGGTAATGTTTGAGATCAATTTTTCTTTCTCATAAAAATGATTTCTGCTATTATGCAAATCCAATTACATTCCCTCACACTTAAAAGGATATAGCCACTACTCTTTAATATCATGTATAGTTGTGAGCATTTCAATTCCATAAATTTATGTACAAAAAGTCAAGGGTTTGGGGAGTCTTATGTATCTAAAACTGAGCTAGAAATGTTGTAGTTCTTGATATGAGCAATGCCAGGGCTGGCTATGACAATTGTTTTCTGTTTTGCTGGATTCTAGTAGCCTTATTCATGATCAGGGAGTCAAGAATATAATCAAAAACATATTCTATCCTCCTTGCATGAAATTGTAAATAATATGGATAGAGTTTTCCAAATATATAGCTTTGATACTATCATTTTTGTAGACATAATGTTATCAGCAGAAAAATGGTCTGAATGTTTTAACAATAGAAATCCCTGTGTTGCATTTTCAGGGGAATTTTGATTACAATAATTTTTATTAAAGAAGAACATTCAGGAGTTTGATGAATTTTTTTCCTTAGGTGATTAAGGCTGTTGAAGAAGGTTATCGTTTGCCAAGTCCCATGGACTGCCCAGCTGCTCTCTATCAACTAATGTTAGATTGCTGGCAGAAGGACAGAAACAGCAGGCCCAAATTTGATGAAATAGTCTGCATACTGGAAAAGCTCATTCGGAATCCCAGTAGCCTGAAGACATTGGTGAACACATCAAGCAGGTATAAAATCAAATTCATGCCGTGTTATCTTTCTATCATTGATGCTAGGTCTCTCCGTTTTTTATTATTGTCAAAATACAAACTATTTTTCTAATTTGGAAAGAGGTGGTATAAAAGTAGCTACCCTTAGTTGATTCATGTTTTGATGTTCTGAAACAGAAATGGAGAATTTAAAAAACCTGAACTAGTTGTAGGCTCCTCGAACCTCAAGACAGTAACAAGGAAATTTTCCAACATCATTTTTTCTGTCTTGAAAATGAAATGAAAGTTAAACTAAACAGATAAATATTTCACTAGTTTTAGAATGTGTATTTTGCTTTTTTTAAAAAAATGTATTTAAAAGAATCTATTGTCTATGGAGATTCTCAGTCATCCAGATCATGGTTGTCCCAAAGGTACTTTTTCAAGAGGCAACTTTATACTTTCTGGTTTTTCTTTTCTTCTTTCAAAGAAAAACCAGAGAGTACAGTTGTCTGTTGGAAAAGCACCTTTGGCACAAAATAATTTATTGTTTTTACTTTTGCAAATGTGGCATATATACAAAATCGGCCAATTTTAAAGAGTTATTGAAAATCCAATCCCTATGATTTATAAGAGAAAAAACATTTATTGTAATTTATTTTGACAATAATTGCAAAAATAACCATGTGAGAAAAGCCTGTTTCTAAACTTTTTTTTAAAAAAAAAATCCAAATATTTTTAATGTGCAGGATATACATATATTCTCTATGTTATTTCCTTTCTTTCTGCCACTTTTCCTATTCTATATTATTCTACTCAAAACATTCCAAGATAGCACTCTGGCTGTATCATTTAATAATTGTTCTCCAATGAATTTTATCACCTGAATTTTGCCATTTAGGATAAGTTATTTAGAAAATTGACAACTCTAGTCACAAATCCAAAGTGATGATATTATTTAAATAAATGAGATTAGAAATTCATAACAATTTATGTCAATATCAGCATCAACTGTAGCCATCAAATAGAATGCACTGTATAATGTAGATATGCTACATTTATCTTGATGGTTGATTAATTATCTTATTTTATTCATATATTACATTTATAAGCTACTTGAATTTTAAGAATTCTAGAAGATTATACAATCAATGGCAGTAGACACAGTGTAGTAGCATCTGCTTCTGCAGCTTTGAAAAGAAACACACAAAATATAAAAATCAGAAAACTCCTTATATATATTATGTGGGTAAGACCGATCTAGTTTTCTGCCTGTTTAATAGATCCTCAGTGTCCCTTTGCAAAGTTTTTGGGAGGCTAAATTGGGAAGATTGTGAGTAAATCACACCCCTCACTTTTCATGTTGTCTGTATATTAGCCAGTTATGAAATTCAGCTGCTAATGTTACACTATCACCATATTATAATGTTAATGGGTTACTACCTCCCCCCCCAAAAAAATAAATCAAAGATATGAAATCATAAAAATGCCCTAAACCTGGAGTTGATATTTGTCATTATTTAAAGGGATCTTTTTTGTGGGTTTTTGTAGCAGAGTATTTTACTCTGGGTTGCCTGTTGACTTAATATTTTTTGCTATTTTTATGCTCTAGGGTTTTTTTTTTGTAAAGCAGTCAATAAATTTAAATAAATAAATTATATTTTTAAAATATGGGTTTAAAAATCAGGAGTGGGGGAAAGGAAATGATACCTCTTAAAATCAACCTGTAGAATATTTATATAGCTGTCTATAAAATAAAGCTTTGATATACCGGTAATTAGGAGCAAAAACTAATATTGGGCACTTCCAGGGTTATAACTCTTTTTGCTGATCTTCCTCCATGTACAATAATCTTACATCCAATTTTTTTTAAAGATTATGTTTATGTATACCTTGGTTTCTCTTTTAGAATTTCAAATTTATTAGGGGAACACAGCCCACTTGGAAATGGTGTCTACAGATCGGTAGGTGAATGGCTGGAAGCCATCAAAATGGGACGGTACACAGAGATTTTCATGGAAAATGGATACAGTTCCATGGATGCTGTGGCTCAGGTGACACTGGAGTGAGTAGAATTCCTGATCATTTCCACTGATATAAGGGAGACACTTTGGGTTGGAAGTCAGTTAAGAGTAAAGGTAGAAAACTACTGGAAGCATTTAAGATTTTTTTTAAATTGCAACTTGATTCTAGGGAAAACTCATTTATAGCCTATATAAATGATAGCATATTAGAGATAACATTGATTTGTAGGTATCACAATTGTTGAAAAAAATTCATTAGCAACTTTGCACTAATAATTGATCATGTGACTTTGATCATTTCAACAGCATGCCAATTTTGGCATAAGATGTGTCCTGCTTTTCATATAATAAAGGTACTTTCATCCTAACTGTACATGGTGTAAGGATTTTCAAGGAAAAAAAATCTTGACTGCAAACATCTCAGAAAAAATTGCAGTGGAATAATCTTACTTCACTATTATCCAGGATATGGCAACAGGTTCCTGTGCAGAAAATCTAATAATTTTGGAGCAGATCTAATCACTATTATTTTCTCTAGGTTTGCTACACTGGTCAGTAGAGTTATTGTGACTCTTTCACTCACGTTATCATATTTTCCAATCTTAATTTTTTTCCAAGTGATTTTTCTTTTAACATTTTGAAAAATTGTATATGTATGTATGTGTGTCTGTACATATATATTTATATTCAAAGATATTTTTCAAATTTATTGCATTTTTGTAACATACACATTTTTGTATATTTTTAACTTACATTATAACGGAGAAATTTCAGCATATATAGGTTTCAGTCTATGTTTTGATTTAGAAAATTCAGACTACATAAATTCAGATTAAAATGTGAGCAGAATGAATATTTCCTCTGTCTTTGTGCAATGATATGAGGCAAGCTTATGTTAAGATGGGATATATTTCTCCTTTACAAGGACACAGAAATATAGGTAGGCCTCTGCAAGTGAAGAGACTTTCACTTATCTCTACCTAACTCAGAGACTAGACACATTCCAGACTTAAAAAGTAAAGCCTTGTTTCCTCTTGAGATCTCTCATGAGGATCAGAACGGGGTCCAATAGGAAAACCCATGCAATGAGCATCGCTGAGAGAAGAGTTCAAAACCAGAAGAACATTCCTGACTTTCATTTGAGAGTGACAGTAGCAGGAGGATTACATTTTTGCCCTGCTTCAAACTGACAAAATCTTGATTAGAATGCAGGAAGGTCAGAGGTCTTGACTGATGAATAGCAAGATATGGAATCTTTTCTCTTAAAGATTGCCAAAATGACAGTGAGGTGTGGGAAAAGGAACTCACTGTTGGTTGGTTTATTGGCTTCTTTGTTTGTTTGTTTTTACAAAAAATAAATTGTGAAAGTGTTCTTTTCCCCCGCCTCCCTACAATTATAATGGAATTTAATAAATGCCTTCATTTCCTCTGGCTTCTCTGGCTTCCAAACTAAAAAAAATGCTTGTCAATGTCATCTATCTTAGGTTGCTTGTTAAAAAAATGATTTGCATTATATTGTTGGTCTGCACACACAACCCTTTTAAGCACAACATTCTCTCTTCTTACTGCTCAAGGATGCAAATTAATCCTGGCTCTACAGGAGATCTTCAACAATCTGCTATTCAGTTAAAAGTATATGGTTTGCTTTATTTATTTATTTGTTTGATTTAACATCAGAGGACTTCTCAGCAGCAGAATGAAAGTTAGAACACAAAACATCTCCCTGCTTATATTTTAAACTGTGGAATATGATGAATGTGTCATAGATCCCTGGCTGTGCTTGAATACTTCATCTTCCCTGATCCTGCATCAGCTTTCTCAATATTTTCCATTTATTTCTAGAGTATATTTCACTGGATAATCTCAAATCCAGTTTTGACTTTATGTCTAATAAAAGTAGTCAACTTTAACAATGAAGATATAGTACCGCTAGGGTTTATAAAGCATCGAACATAGAAACAGAATCTACTTTTTAAAAACCTCTTAACTATGAAAAGGAAATAAGAAAAATAGATTGAATTTTCAGAATTCCTGCACTGGTGTTATAAATTTGGTTTTTTGTGATTTTCTTTTGTCTATTGTGTATGTATCAATCTGCATAATAATTTAATTCAGGTATGTCCTGTATGTTTACAAGTATCTTTCTGTTTCATCTCATGAAATATAGACAATTGGGTATTTGCACTTATGTTAAATAATATGGACATTAATTTGTGCCTTATTAATTATTACACTAATTATTAATTTATTTAGCATTTATTATAATTTTGATTGTGGATGTCATGTTTCCTCTTTGATTATATAAAATGTTATTTTTAAAACATTGTGCCCCAGAAATAATTTCATTTTTTTACTTGTTATATTATACAAATTAACACAAGTACACAATATTAATCAAATTTTAAAGGGATTTTGGCTTTTAAAAAAATAAAGATTTACAAGCAGAAGTGCTTAAAATTAGGTGGAATATATTATCCCTTAACAGAGTTAAACATGTTAAATAACGTTCTCTGCTGTTTTTAATGAAGTTTTCATCCTCAGGTTTTAATGCTTTATTTAAAATTTAATCCAATTGATTTCAGGTTCCATGGCATGTGTGTGTGTGTGTATACACATGTGTGTATGTGTGTGTATATATATGTATATATATATATGTATGTATGTATGTATGTATGTATGTATATATATATATATATATATATATATATATATTTGCTTTCGTAGATTTTCACGGGTGTAGGTATGCAGGTTTTGGT
>JAPKID020004133.1:0-11878 GCA_026931265.2 Tropidonophis doriae
GAACTGAGGAGAAATTTCCTGACAGTTAGAACAAGTAATCAATGGAACAACTTGTCTCCAGAAGTTGTAAATGCTCCAACACTGAAGGTTTTTAATGGAATGGAATGGAATGGAATAGATTTCTTTATTGGCCAAGTGTGATTGGACACAAGGAATTTGTCTTTGGTGCAGATCCTCTCAGTGTACATAAAGAAAAATCAAATAGAATACTTTCATCAAGAATCATAAGATACAATACTTAGTGATAGTCATAGGTTACTAATAAATCAAATTATACTAGGAAACAAATAAAACAATATAAATTTTAAAGATACAAGTGACAAGGTTGGGAAGAGGTAGGTACTAGGAAGGAAGTAATAGTAATACAGTCTTAGAAGATAATATGACAGTGTTGTGGCAATTAGTTATTTAGCAGAGTGATGGCCATTTATCTGAAGTGGCATAGGGTTACCCACGTAAACAGAAGGTTGGACTGGAAGACCTCCAGGGTCCCTTCCAATTGTGTTATTCTGTTCTGTTCTGTCTTGGGGGTTCATGGTGAAGAAAATTTTGAGAACCAAAATTGTGAACTCCATCCTTTTCCCTTAATGGGAACATTAAAGTCTAGGCTTAGCACCACGTGTGAATTCATTCACTGTCTAAATATCTTAACTATGGAGTTCAAAAGCAAAACCATGAAAAACATACAGACTTATACGGATATTCAGAATTGTCTTTCTTCAACCGGTTAGAACATCTCTGGCTCTTATATACAGATTCAACTTTGAGATAGTGAGTACATAGATGTAACAAGAATGAGTTTTTGCATTGCATAGCTTTGTGTTGTATTGTGTTGCTTTGCTTTGCCATAAATTACCCAGCTCTTTATAAAAAACATATTGAGCGATTGTACAAAAAGAAGCTAAGAATGACACTGTTGTGCAACCCTCCACGTATTTCATTCTCATTAAATCATGCACACCATAGTTGAAGCATGCATATTGCTACAATGGGACTTTTGGGGAGCAATGACCTCTGATATTCTTATTACTGGGAGGAAAACCAAATATTCCTGCTCCGTTAATTTGTGCTCACTGGGAATAAACAAGCCACTGGCTTCTCGTGTAATTGTTTAACTGGAAACCACAAGGGTATAAGAAGAGGATTGTTCCTTGTTTTGATCATTAAACTACATTTTTTAAGAAAGGAATAGAGTTCATATTTCCAGGACCTAAGCAGTTTAAATTCCCACACAAGTTGCATTCCAGTTAGGAGACTGAATATACAATCCCATGTTCATTTAGGACAAAGTAGAGAAGGAATATATCCAGTGGTGGGATTCAAATTATTTAACAACTGGTTCTCTGCCCTGATGACTGCTGGGTGGGTGTGGCCATGGAGGGCGTGGCCAAGGGTGTGACAGGCACCACTCGGTCTCTTGTACCCCACTGGGAGTATAAATGGGCCACGGGGGGCCCCGCACCACACCACCCACATGCCATATTTTGGGCCTAGTAGGACTCCCTGCACTTACCTGGGAGTCAAAACAGGGTGTGTGGGGACTCCTGAAAGGGGCAGGGCAGGAAGGGGCAGGGCCAGTCAGCAATTTAACAACTGGTTCACCTGAACCGGCTCGAACCAGCTGAATCCCACCCCTGAATCTTTACCTTTATCTAGCAAAAGAATATATCTATTTTCAGGCAGGATCCAAAAGAAAAGTTGGAATCCTTTGCTTGATAAGATCCAGGTTTGTCCAATATTAAGATAGGGATCAAACCCAAGGCTGCTTACAATTCCCTACAAATCCGAGTATAGCCATTTTGAGTAAGAACAAAAGGAAATGTCGCAACACCCATGATCACAATTTCACTATATTACAATTTATGAAGATACTGGCAGATGCTATCTCTCACGATGGATTGGTCATAAATTAAATATTTTAATGCTACATTTTTTTCAGAGTGGGTTTTTTTCTAATAACAATGTATTTATTATTGTTTTATTGCCTTATTGTTCTCATAAGTTGCCCAGAGTTATTAGGAGCCTGAATGTAAGTTTTCTAACCACATAAATAATACTCCAATGTCCTGCAATATCTAATTTACCTATTCACAAGGTGTCCTAAATCTGACACGTTGGGATTGTTCCTGGTTTTTAAGCGCCATACCACCCACTAGTTTGATATTTTTTAAAGAGTGGGTAACTATATTAGATAAGAAATATCTACTCAACAGTTAAAGTTGAGTCAGACTTCCCTGCATATTTGAGAAAATGAATTAAACCAATATAATATTTAAAAAATTAATCAGTCCCCAGGCTGGCGTAGCAGCAGTTCTTTGATAACACAGAGATTCAGATTTTTAAGTGACTGATCTTCCATGGTCCAGTGGAGAACAAGCATGGAGTATTACTAATCTTCACAGCTTGATTGCATTTTCTGATAGCATTACAAAATTAGTGGATGAAAGAATGTGTAATTTATCTGGGTCCAGGCAAAATCATGGATGCAAAAATCTTTTACTTGCAAAATTAAATTCAATTTGACTTAGATATGGAGCACTGACACTTAGATTTTGAAATGGCGTGCTTGATGCAAACCCATCCTAATGAGAAATGGTTCCCCACCAAATTGTGGTGCTTAAAGTGGGGTATTTCAGGGGGTGCTGCCTTATTTAACACCCTCATTAACAATCCAGTGAAGGCGTGATGGTACTTGCTAATTAAATTTTCCAATAATGGTTAATGAGGAGAAATTGAATGTACTAGCAAACATGAAGAATAATATGAGAGGTTCTTAGGTTTTGACCTACCTCCTTAGACGGTCTGCCATGGGAATTGTGATGGATGGGACTGAAGAAGATTCAGAAGAGTTATATATAATCTTTGGGTCAACAATGCAGAACAGCAATCAAATACTGAGTTCTGGGGAAGATTTACGGCAGCCATAAACAAATGCAAGGTCAGAAACCGGATACATTGATAATGCATGGGAATATTCCAAAAAAATGAAAGAGGAGAAGCAGTAATATTCTCACATCCAAGTCTGAGCAGTGTGTTCTGACCTAGGCTTAATAGAATCACGAAAGAAGACTCCTTGTCTGGCAAAACTCCCTTTTTTATTTGGTTCATGTGAATTCCTAGCATTCACATCCAGAAAAAGTCCCAGCAATAAGTCTTTCAAGGATATATTGCAACAACAGATGTTATCAGTCCTTGGATAGTTGCCAGTCTGAGAGCTTCTAGTCGCAACACTTTACAATGAGATACCCAGGAAAGACTCTCTGTGAGGCACAAACTCAGATAAGCAAATCTTCACAATACTAAACAAACTAATTGTCTCTAAAGCATTTCCCCTTTGCTCCCATTTATTACCTGTGGGGGAGGGGGGGTCCATTTAGCATCCACTTGGGCTTTTACTCCTGAGTTGGCCTCTGGTCCTAAATTGTTCCTTTCTCCTGGCAACTCTGCGCATGCACACATTAGGAACAGGCTCCGGCTGTTCTACTGCTCCGCTTATCTCTGACTCCGAAAGTAGCTGATAACTGCCAGACGGCCTTGGCCCCATCTCTGCCTCTGATGCAGAGCACCCATCAGAGGCTTCCCAGACTCCAGAACTGGCCCATGCTTTTCACCAACCTCCTCACTGCCTGAATTTGCCATCAGCTCTGCTGGTGTGCTGGCAGGCCACAACAGTGGATCTATTTACAAAGGTTCTTGCTGTGTTCCCCTATTCAGAAGTAAAATTGAACATCAATTTAGCAGGTTGGACTTTAATCACTGTCTAGAGCAAATCCAGGCAAAACAACAACACGGGGAATCAAACTTTGGTAGACTGAACGATGGGAGAAGAGGCTTTAATGGAATGAAAATCCTCCAAACCAAAAGACTGCTGACTGGATGATGACTCTCTCTTTTCTTCTACGCAGAGAAAGGAGCACTTAGAAATACTCTGAACTGGAGCTGGGGGCTGGAAAGAAAAATATGGGAGCCTGCGAAGAGAGAAAAAAGAATTAATGAGCTGGATAGGACCTACCTCTGAGCCTGATTAGTTCTGTAAAGGCCAGAAATTGCCCACACAAGCTCTTCAGAGCTCAAGATGCAAGAAGTAAGATACTGGCTGAGATCCCATAATGATCTTCACCCTGAATCCAGATGAACAAACACAACAGCTGTGCTCCTATAATGTGAGATAGCAAGATGTAACTTAATGTTGATGGCGTGGTTTGATCAACATTCTCCATCAATGGATGGGCACCCTAATACCCTGAAATACAAAATGCCCATCTTCATTTTGGCATTATCTAGGAGGCTGTGAGAACTTAGCTATTCATCCATTGTGTTCGAAGAGGACAATGGATGAACATTAGGACCTTGACATCTAATTGAGGGGATGCCAAGACTTGCGCATGAATTGGATTAAAGTGAGGGAGACATGCGCAGAGTCAGCCTCACTCTCTCTTCCCAGATTCCATCTTGCTCCAATAGCCGGACAAGAGTCAAGACAGTTGGAGATTGGGCTGGTTGGCCAGGGCACCTTTCATATCTTGATGTGCTCTTAGCATACCACATCGCTTCAGGGACCACCTTCATGACCGTTGTCCCATTCTAGTAGGTTTCATCCACTCAATCCACCACAATCGTTCTTCAGATGCTCGGGATAGACAAGTCCCTATCTCACCAAAGATCAATGACCTAATGGCTACTTTCAACCTGGTTTGGCCAATGAACCTGTTGCCTGGGGTATGGCCACTGTGCATGCTATAGTTACTAGGAGCCACAGGTGAGAACTGAGTGACGGGTGGATGAGCTGTCCTAAGAGGACATGTCATGCCCCTACATCAGAGGTGCTACCCCTCCATGAACACCCCATACACCCCTACATATACTTAGCTGGAAATAATCTTCTGGAGTACCCAATCTCGCCTCCCCTCCCCTGCAACATCTCAGCAGGGTTTCAGAAAGTTAGCTCGGAGCATCACATTTTAAAATTCACTATTTTCGAGTAAAATCCTTTCAAGAAGATTACGAAGCCCAGAAGGTAGCTTTTAGTGATTCTGTCTCTTCTTAACTTAAGAGACAGATAGAAGGGGTCCTAGTGAGATGTAAGTGACGAGTAGGACAGAAGTGAAGTTTTAAAAAAAGGAAAAATTAACATAGAATTGCAGGTGTTCGTATGCGAGGAATAAACAAAAAAATTAGGTGATCATTGCACTGTGAAAACAAGATGACAGAGGTTGTAAACTCATTTCACAGGAAAGTGCTTTAAAAATACTCATTCGTTCGTTTGTTTTCTGTAAACAAACCCAAAGTGTAATTTGAAGACTAAAAAGGCAGAGGAGTACTGATCCTTCATCAGTAGCTTTAGGGATTGGTCAGTGTGACACTTATTCATAAGACTCATAAATCTCACAAGTGACAAGGAGGAGAGACCATGCTTCATTCATGCACACATGGTTCAATAAGTTACAGTTGGTTTCATTCACACATAATTCCAATTCACAATATTGTTTACAGCCTCGTATGTGCACTAAAATGTACCTTAAAATCCAGTCAATGAGGCCCAGTGGTGGGTTTCAAAATTTTTTAGAACCTTTTCTGTGGGTGTGACCTGCTTTGTGGGAGTGGCTTACTGGCCATGCCATTCGGTGGGAGTGGCTTGCTGACCATGTGACTTAGTAGGAGTGGTTTGGCAGTCATGCGACTGGGTGGTTGTGGCCAACTTGTAAAATGTGGTGAAACTCATTTAACAACGCTCTTGCTTAGCAACCAAAATGTTGGCTCAGAAACCCTGGCATTTGAAGCATGCAAGTCTTAAAGCTGTCAAGTTATAAGACTCTTTTGATTTTGATTTTATTTGATTTTTATAGCGCACCCATCTCCCAGAAGGGACTTGCACCCCTAATCCTTTAGAAAAAAACAAACCAGGGGTGTTCAAACTTGACAGCTTTAAGACTAGTGGACTTCAACTCCCAGAATTCCTCCTCTCGCTCTTCATCTTGAGGATGGGCGGGCGGACGGGTGGGGAGAGGGAGATGGAACCAGTTCTCAACGGCACTGTAGATTTGTGGAACCTCTTCTATAGAAGAGGTTAGAACTGGCAGGAACCCATCCCTGATGAGACCTTACAAATGGGAACCTCCATTTCAGAATCTGTTAATAAAACACTCTGGGATAAATCTGGCAATGGAATGATAGAAACAACCATAGTAGACTGTGTTGTTTTTCTGTGTCATATAACACATATGTGGGCATATACATTTTTTTGGATGCAGTCTTCCAAGTGTGACCTTACAGCTTCCAGTTGATTCTTAGGAAGTGGCTGCAAGTTTAAAATTTCCTAAAGTCCCCTGAATTTTTGGGAGAGACCCATCGGGAGCCAAAGATGAAATAATATTGAAAACAGTCAAACTTCTAAATTAATAGCCGTGGCATCTTGCTTGGGTTGAGCCTTGGGCTCTTTCCTGCCCCATGGACCCTGACAGTCTCCTGGCACAAGGTTGGGATTTCTACTGCATTTCCCTCATTAAGATCAAAGCTATCATCACCCCCCCTCTCTCTCTACGTCTTCCTTCCTTCCTTCCTTCCTTCCTTCCTTCCTTCCTTCCTTCCTTCCTTCCTTCTTTCTTTCTTGGAAAAAAAGAGAGGAATAGAAGAAAAGTAAGTAAGAAAGTCTCTGCTTAAAACAGAGGGTTTAATTCATATTCAAACAGACATGAGTACAACCTTGTACAAATTTCACCATTCTGTCTTCAGAGGAGGGGGCAAAAGAGAAGAGCAAGCTTACACAAGGATATTTCAGTTCATGGCCAGGGTAAATGTCTCTGTCTTTTTCACAATTACATTTTACAATGCCATTGCCTTTGCAATACGCTTCTGCCTAAATTCTTGAGCTTAGTGGATCAAGAAGTGATTACATTGGAAGAAGTATCTCTGTACTTTTGAAACTGAATTATTTTCCGCAATGCAAACTTTTCAACTCTGTTAAGAAGGCATGGCTGGGTGGTCATGTGACTGGGTGGGCATGGCCAACTCGCCATCACTCACATCGAGGGGCGCTTCTCACCTGGCCTCTCATGACCGCGGGAATGTTGCCATGGTCATAAGTATGAGAAACGGTCATATGAACTGTTGTAAGTCAAGAATTACCTAAAAATACAAAAAGCTTCTTTGCTTGCAAAAATCTGCCCTAAATACCGATCATTAGATTAGAAATACCTACAACCCAGAATTACAAATCAGGTAGGTGCAAAAGCACCTTAAGGAATTAAAATAGTTAAAATGCAATGATTTCTTCCAACAACTGGTTCTCTGAACTGCTTAGAAAGTTAACAAACGGTTCTAGCAAATAGGTACGAACCGGCTGAATCTTACCACTGTTGTTGGAATCAACAGTAATATTCAAATAGCATTCTAATCAACTAACTCTAATCCATCTGTAGAGGAATAATTCAGATTTTCGATTTGTAAGATAAAAATGTGAGACAAAAATGTTTCCATAGAATAAATTGCATGCTGCCCAGCACCCAGTGGAGGTTGGTGAATATACAAAATCGAATGAATGAATGAATGAATGAATGAATGAATGAATGAATGAATGAATGAATGAGCGAGCTTCTGTCTGTCTCTCTCCTAGCTGCCATCCACTGGAATTCTCACTTAGTTGGCATTTCTATCTTTTTCATATTTGTTTAGCACAAAAAAAAACACCCAAATACAGCAATTAAAACAGCAACAACCTAACCACTTTTACAATATGGATCTAACTATGCATTTCTATAGTATACCCACACAGGATCTAAATACCAGTATTTGTCATTTCACATTGTTTCTACATTCTTCATTTCAATCAAGGCTTTTCACAGGCCGTGCTGCCCACATATTCTAACTGTCCATCACTTTCAACAAGAAAGGGGGGAAAAATTAAAAAGGACCATTTTTACAGTGCAATCCTTTATTCTCCATTGGAAGAGTAGCAATTCTATTTTCAACTGCAGATGAAGTCATTTCTGGCAGGCCAAGCTGCCAAGAGTTGTATTATTCCTTTCTATTTAGCGTAACTTTGCAGAGAAGTTAGGTTCCAACATAGCCATACCAAAAATAGAAACACCTTCTCAGTGGTGGGATTCAATCATTTTTACTACCGGTTCTGTGGGTGTGTTTCGGTGGTCATGGCACGGCTTGGTAGGTGTGGCAGGGGAAGGATATGGTAAAAATCTCCATTCCCTCCCCACTCCAGGGGAAGGTTACTGCAAAATCCCCATTTCCTCCCGATTAGCTGGGACTTGGGAGGCAGACAGTAAATGGGGGTGAGGCCAGCCAGAGGTGGTATTTACCACTTCTCTGAACTATTCACAATTTCTGCTACCGGTTCTCCAGAACTGGTCCGAACCTGCTGAATACCTTCTCGAATCTTCCTCATTGAAAAAGTGGAAGGCCCAAAAATGTCTAGACCACATCCTTTTCATCTTTAAAAATTACATTTTGCTTCTACCATCTTTCCTATGTTAAGAGTCTTCTGGGCTCATACTAAGCACAGAAGATATAGAATTTATTTGGAAATTCTTTCTTGTACGCAGCAAGTCATTGCTCTGCTCTGCTGTTCTATATATGCGGTGGGATCTATGAGATTCTTTCTGTTTAAATTTCGGTCATTCATAAATCCTAGCCTGTGTTTAAGCAATGAATCTGCTCAAATATAATAACCTGCTTTACTTTTTATGTACACAGTCACACATTTATCTCCTTCAACATTCTAGCTTGGTGTAAATACTTAAATACATACGTTTTTGCTCCGTTTCTATTGCATTTCTATTATGCCTTTTTTTGGTGTGCTGAGAATTGCTTTTGAAATGTCTGGACGAAAAATTCCGTAGGCAATTATATTCTGATTGATATAGAGACTTGAGAACTGGGGATCTGTATCAGAATTCACAATTTCCTGAAGTATCAAAAGCTCATGAAAAATAGGTACGGGCGAGGATTCTTAATGAGTTGCAATTCTTATTGAGTTATATGGAGCCCTGGTAGATCCCAAGGATTGGTCCTACCAACATGGAAAACAGATAATCCAAACAAGGAGATAAAGAGACACCACGTTGTCCTGTAATTTGTTATTTGATTATTTAAAAAAGAAGGAAGGGAAGAGAAGAGCTTGGAAGATTTTCTGTCTTTAGTAATGACAATATAACTAAGAACTACTTTCTTGAACTTTTTTGAGTGTTTTGTTGGGATTCTTCTTGGCGAATACAGAATACAGAATCTTGGAACCATTAAAAGGAATTTCCTACTCTTCCCTATAATGAGTTCATTAAGGTGATGTTAACTTTGAATGATATGGCAAAGTTCTTCCTAGGTTTATTGTCATTTAGGAGATAAGTTGCCAACTGTCTTGTTCTCTCTCTTTTGATTGTTTCTTCTTCTTATCATTCAGGCCACAATCTCTTGCATGTCAGTCTGGATAATATCCATCTTAGATCTGATGTGGTCAGATTTTCATTCTGTTTCCAGTGACCATGTTGACACTCTTGGTGGTGCTGCCTGAAGCTTGCCAATCTAAAAAAAATCTCATTCTTTCCTGTATTTACCCAATCTCTTAATATTCAAATATACTATATTACACTTTAGGAAGAGGGGAGGGGAGGACATGTACACAATGAAAATAAATAGATATGAGACATACAGAGCTTCAGAATGTTATTTAAATCCATAAGAGCTTGTTAAAACCATCTCCAGCTTCTGAGTGGGAGTAATAGGTTAACCACAATCTAAAACAAAAAAAAAATAGGCTGGTATAAGGATTGTCTTCAAAATCTACAAGTATTCTACTGAGAGGAGAGGCGAGGAGGAGAGGAGAGGAGAGGAAGGAGAAGGAGAGGAGAGGAAGGAGAGGAGAAGGGGAGGGGAGGAAGGGGAGGGGAGGCAAGGAGAGGAGAGGAAAGGAGAAGGAGAGGAAGGAGAGGCAACGAGAGGAGGGAAGAGGAGAGGAGAGAAGAGAGGAAGGAGAGGAGAAGGAGAGGAGAGGAAGGGGAGGGGAGGAGAGGCAAGGAGAGGAGAGGAGAAGGAGAAGGAGAAGAAGGAGAGAAGAGGAGAGGAGAGGAAAGGAGAGAAGAAGGAGAGGAGAGGAAGGAGAGGCAAGGAGAGGAAAGAAGAGAAGAAGGAGTGGAGAGGCAAGGAGAGGAGAGGAAGGAGAGGAGAGAAAGGAAAAAAGGAAAAGGAAAGGAAAAGGAAAGACTCTATCACCTCACATTTGCACAGTCTCGACAGAATCAGGTTGTAAATTCCTCTGATTTTGACAAAACACTGTTGTCTTACTGTACACGCCTCTCTTCAAACAAGTTTCATTTACCAGTAAATATGTTGTTTTGCTGCTCTGCATTCATCTGTGAAAGTCTGACTCCTTTAATTCCATTCCCTGCAGCAAGGATTCGGGAATAGGAAATGTCTCTGGTAGCCAAGCGGCAGCAACTTGAAGGCATTTAAAAATCACCCAAATAAACAAACATCACTGGGGTGAGGGGGGGGGCAAGGGGGGTATAAAATAAAATTCTTAGACTAAGCACGTGTCTGTAGTCCACTTCATTTCAGAAAATCAACCCTGATTTATCAGAAGGCAAATTAGAGGAGCTTCAAAGTTTACGTGTGAAAGTTGAGTTTTTCTGACCAAAGCTAGGCAAGGATTCATCTGGGGGGAAAAATCATCCACCCACTTGATATCCTAGTTGAATTCCCTCAGCAAATCCTCTGCTTCCTTTTCTCCATCCCAAGGACTCACACTCCTCTCCTCAAGAGGGATTTGGGGGCGACATCCTGCATTAAAAATGTAACAGAGCTCTGAAAACAACTGAAAATCGCAACGCCAAGACACACAACCAAACAGCCCCACTGAATCTCGCATCTCAAAGGATGAAGTCAGTAGCTTCCTGACTCCAACCCTCCAGGGATCTCCTAGGACTTTAGAGCCTTCCAAAAGGCTAACAGGATCAAGAATCGTCAAATCTCAGGGGGAGAGATCAAGCTGGATACCCTAAGGAGAATCAGTCAGCCATCAAACGCTGGAACTAACTGAAGCAAATGATGTCGCCATCAGGGTTACAAGACGTTGCCACTAAAAATGGTGTGGTTTTAACTAATGCTTTCTAGGGGGAAACTAAAACTGGTGGTTTTATTTTACAGAGTTTGCTTTTTTAAAACAGCTTCACGAAGGAAAGTGTTGTAATTCAATGACGCAAAATGGAGACTTATGACTATGTTATCTACATATCTACAAAGGTGAATAAATACAAATACATATCTACAAAGCGACCTTCGTTATGTGTTGAGCAATTGTCAACTCCAAATTTCAACCAACGAATGCACATTGGCAATAAAAATCAGAACACTAAATATAAGCTGGGCAGATACGACCTCATAGACAACCGTCACTCTGTCAAGGACCTAGGAGTACTCATCTCAGACAATCTAAGCCCCAGAGCCCACTGTGACAGCATTGCCAAAAAGGCATTAAGAGTTGTTAACCTAATTTTGCGAAGCTTCTTCTCCAGTAACACTGTACTGCAGACTAGGGCATGCAAAACCTTTGCCAGACCAATCCTTGAATACAGCTCGTCTGCCTGGAGCCCATGCTGTATATTGGATATTAATATGCTCGAGTGGGTCCAGAGCAGTGGTGGGTTTCTGCAGGTTCGCACCTACTCGAGAGAGCCGGATGGTGAAATTTAGAGAACCGGTGAGAACCGGTTCCACTGGCGTACCTGGAAGTAAGTCTGGCCCGCTGCTGCCGGTAACCCAACGGGAAGGAAAGGAAAGGAAAGGAAAGGAAAGGAAGAAAAGAGAGAGAGAGAGAGAGAGAGAGAGAGAGAGAGAGAGAGAGAGAGAGAGAGAGAGAGAGAGAGAGAGAGAG
>JAPKID020004134.1:0-11878 GCA_026931265.2 Tropidonophis doriae
TATTTCATATTTAAGGGGTGGGTGGGAGGGAAACCTTTCTAAACATTTTTTCTTTAGTATTATGCAGTAAGGAATTAATAATTTGAAACAAATGGCAGGAAAAGACTGAAATGGCCAAATATAATTTCAGCACAAAAGTTGCATCAATAGTTTACATATTAAAATAAAATTTTCTTTGTGCAGTATAGAGACCATCTATATCTGTATCAAAGAGATAAGACGTCAGCTTTAGCAGTCATTGTGAACTTTCTTTCAGAAATGCCAGCTACAGGCTAATGAAGTAGTTCACTGGATGTAATTAAAGGGCTAGATAGCATCCTAGCTCTCCAGTATAGAAGTTAAACAAAGATGTTCCTAAATCATTTACATCTAAAAAGATCACATGAATCAGCTTGCTTTTGAACCCTCTCCTCCAAAATTCACAAGTTGAATGAAATAAACCACACTTCTACGTTTTCTCATCCCTATTTTAATCTGCTTGTAAACCAGGATGAAATTAAGCAGGTTCTGACAGGTTCTGGAGAACCGGTAATGGAATTTTTTAGTAGTTCAGAGAACCAGCAAACACCACCTCTGGCTGGTCCCAGAGTGGGGTGGGAATGGAGATTTTGCAGTATCCTTCCCCTGCCATGCCCACCAAACCACGTCCATAGAACTGGTAGTAAAAAAAATGAATTTCACAACTGTTGTAAACACCATGCATGATACAGCTGAAAGGTATCTAATTTGGGAAGCAATGAAGTTCTAGATTCTAGTATTTGGCCTGCACAGTTAAAGCAGCTGGACTACAAGTGATGGAACTAATGTGTCCAAAAGCTTACAACAGAGCACATATCAGTCAACTTTCTCATACTGCTGAACTTTCAGCAATCCCAGTGAAACATGGCTACGGTGGGTGTTACAGTTTAGCAACATCTGGAGGTTGGCAATTCTGAATCTTTCGTCTAGAACAGCAACATGATTCTGTATTGTTGAATGCAACTAACAGAACTGAAAAAATAAAATAAACAACATTGAAAAGTCAATGTTCTCATGTATTAATTAGCTGGGTTTATATTCTGCCTTTTATTTGACAGGTATACACTGATGAGTTAAACCATGTATAACTTGAAAAGGTAAAACATAATGGTTGAATTCATTTTTTAAAAATGTAAATTGTTTTACATTTAAAGAATGTAAAATGTAAATGTAAATTGTGTAAAAAATTCTAAAAGGAATAAATGAAAGTGCCACAGATTTTAATTTGCGACTAGAAATGTGCATTTAAGATATGTAAATTCCAAAAGAATTACGTAGTCAGGAGATATAAGCACTGACACATTTTCATTTGGTGACAGCACATGCATATTTACTGAGCCCCTCATCGATTTATTTATATAGATATGCCACAGGAAAAAATATTGAAAGTCCATATATTTGTAATAAATAATAATAATATGGTATTTTCTTAGCAGGATCTTGAAAACAAAATACAAACTGTTTCAAAAGAATGTCAGGACACATATTGCTTTATTTTTAAACTGCATATGCTATGCATGATCAAAATTAAGAGAAATAATGTGGTTTTCATTCTAATACTCACTGCCCCACACTGTTTGCAGTGATGTCGTCTTTTTGTAATGGAGTTAAAGCTTTCACTGCAACTTTTGCAAGTTTGTTTCTCTTTATCTCTTTTTGACTTTGAAGATTTTCTGCAACACTCAGGCTGGAATGAAAAGTGAAATTTACAAATTTACAAATCAATAAAATGCAGCTCAACTCCTACTGCATTATCTGAGTAAAGTATATATTTAAACTATGCAAAGAGTAATAGTGCATTAAAATTACCCAGATCCAAAGTTTGTTAGTCTGATCACTTTCAAAATAAAACATTAAATAACTTCTGACAAAGGCTAAACTTTCTAAAGCACACCTAGTAAAAATCACATAGGTTTGGTAAAGTCTATTTATATATTTGTAATCTATCACCATAGAAAAAATGTTGCAGAAAAATTGGGGGAACTCCTGGAAGTCTTTAGCACCCTGAGTTGATCTGCATTAATTTGAGGATACTCAAATTACTGCAGAGCTGCCTAGATATCACCAGACACTAAAGCACAAAGGTAATCTTCTGAATCTTTGGTATTCCTTACGATCCATCACTATAAATATTGTTCCTGAATTAAAGCTTGTCATATTAATATATATATTGAAAATCTCTGCTTCATGGACAATGAACAGCGATCCAATGCTGAAGAAACAGGGAGACCTGTCATATATCAACAAAGCTTGACTGGACAATCTGCCTTGCATGGATTTGGGTAGCATATCAACCGCAACTCCAGACCAGAAGAGGAGGTGGTTGTAGTATTCTGTGCAAATCTGAACATGACCAAGCCTATTGTTGTACAAATATCCCTATGTGAAATCCATGGTCAAGTTTGGACACTTGTCCCCCTTACTGCTCAGCAGGCAACACCTGCTGGGAGGGAAGGAAGAGTAAAATATACATGCTGTCCCATCAGGGATAATTTTGGACATTGTCTTAAGTGAAAAGGTCATCCCCTGTTTTCTCTGTCTGCTTGCAACAGTGTATTTTAATGCTGGCTACAAATTCAAATCATTTCTCTGGGTATGATCTGCCAGAGCCTTTATAAAGACTGCCACTAAATAATGGGAAAGATATTAAAAATTACTAAATACATGAAGAATTTAATTGCATTTAATTAAATGTTAATCACATGTATGCTTATGGGAAATTAAGCTTGCTTCTTGTCCTGGTTGATGTCAAGTCACTACCCACTTTGAATCCCCTTGTCCCTTCAACAAAGCTTACAACATAAAAAAGAAAACAAAACAAAGCTATTCTAAATGGCTGATGAAATTACAGGAAAATATAATTAGGTATCATATATTTGCTTCTACACACTGTTTCAGTCTTTTGAATGTATTGGGAGTTTTCATTTTAGATATAAATTCAACACAAAAACTTCAAGGAATAAAAGGCTATTTCCCACTAAGGCAGGGACAGCCTTCAAATTTAAAGTAGCAGCAGCAGTAATAACAATCTCTATTGCTATTGAGGATCATTTACTAACATATATAATCCCATCTACTCCCCCTCCCCCCTGAACTTTACCACTTTAGTTTTCCAAACTAATTGTGGTCATATCTCAATGTGTAAAGCATTTTTTTAACAGTATGAAGAAGGTGGCTTGTGGTCTGCTAACTATTATCACCACCAAGTGGCAGAATTCGCCTCTGTTGAACTGGTTAATTATCTCTTATCAAGCACAAGATCAAGTAAAAGAGAATTACTACATTCACATCACCATGTAAAAGTATGATGTTTCAATTTAACATCGTGCCCCTCCTGTGCATTTTAAAGAGCATTAATTTTAATAGGATTCTTTCCTTTTCTATTAAAAACAAAGGTCATACATAGTCTATTCAAGTAGCATCATTATTAAGAAATTGACACAAGTGACATTCTAAAGAGAAACACTGCTAAAATTGCAGTAGATCCAGAAGGCTGATGACTAGCTGACAACTCGTAAGTAATCTGTAATTAAAGCAACTACTCCCTTTCAATGAGTGGCAGATGGGTGGGATTTAGACGGAGAAAAAGATAGACATTTCTTTTTCCCCAGGGAGTCCAGTGCACTGGTACATCCAAAAACACTGTAAAAGTACGTTTTCCTGATCAGGCTGGGATTAAATCCAATACTCAAAAAGTCCTGAAAGAACCAGAACCAACAAAAGAAAGTGGGCTGCAAAAATATGGTAGGTGAATGAGGGAAGGTTTTTGTATGTATGATTTCTTCTATTTGCTTCCATTCTCCCATGTCCTTCTATCTTATTTTAAAGCTAATAGTTTTATAGAGTTCAGCATCAAGTAATGATGCACACAGATAGATTATTTTCTCAAATCTTACTTTGTTGCCTTTATTATAAATAAAAACCCTTCATAGAGTTCTTTTTAATTCAGTGTTGGTTCTATATACCACTAGGTTCTTTAGAACTGTGTGAACTTGATCATTTTGATAAAAAGGGGAAACTGGAGCCACTTATTTAAAAGCTTACTCTTTGGGAACTGGGGCTTCTAGTATGGTCCATCTAACCTCCCCCATTTCAAGGACAAATGAAGGCAACATAACTTCCTGGACTTCATAGCCACATTCAGTCCCTGCAGATGAGATGGACATGTGTAAATCCTAGGAGGGATCTGGCAGGCTTTTGAATGTGCTGGCGACAGACAGCATACTGCTCCCCCTTTATGAACTTTGTTGTTATTAGTTGTGAAGTCGTGACCTCATGGACAACATTCCCCCAGGCCTTCTTGTCCTCTACTATCCCCTGGAGTCCATTTAAGCTCACGCCTACTGCTTGGGTGACTCCATCCAGCCACCTCTGTCGTGTCCTTCTTCTTTTGCCCTCAATCTTTCCCAGCTCTTCTCCAGTGAGTCCTTCCTTCTCATTAGGTGGCCAAAGTATCTGAGTTTTATCTTCAGGATCTGGTCTTCTAAAGAGCAGTCGAGGTTGATCCCCTCTAGGACTGATCGGTTTGATCGCCTGGCAGTCTAAGGGACTTGCAGGAGTCTTTCCAGCACCATAGTTCAAAGGCTTCAATTCTTTCACGCTCAGCCTTTCTTATGGTCCAACTTTCACAGCCATACATTGAAACTGGGAAAACCATAACCTTGACTATACGAACTTTTGTTGGCAGGGTGATGTCTCTGCTTTTTCATATGCTGTCTAGATCTTTCATAGCTTTCCTCCCCAGGAGCAAGAGTCTTTTAATTTCTTGGCTTTTAAAAACTTTTAAAAACTTTGCAAGTTAATATCTGTGTGGCTCAAATAACTCAGGGTATTTATACTTCTTTTTACCTTTGGCCACATCTGAAAAGCAGTAACATATTTGGTATTTATACTTCTTTTTACCTTTGGCCACATCTGAAAAGCAGTAACATATTTTGTATCTATCTGCCACTTCTAGGCAACTGAAACCAGATAAATTGAATAGACAGCTGCCAGCCAACAACTCCTGCCTGGTTAGAAAAAAAAATGGGCTTTGTTCCCACAGTTCAAGCCAGTTTCTTAAAGTAGAGCTAGAGGGTTTCAGTAACTTCTCTTAGCCATGTATTTATTTAAATAATATGAACAAATATAAATGAATAAATAAAATAATCATTTATTAAAATCATGATTCAACATTATTCTATGTCTAGTCTAGGACTAGGGGCAGTGGTGGGTTCCTACCGGTTCGAACCAGTTTGGCCAAACAGGTAATGGTTTGGTGGCCTGGGACACTGGAACTTGCAGCGATCCAGGCCTGCCACACCCCTGAGCCGGTTCTCCCAACATTGCCATCTTGTTTTTTGCTTCTGTGCATGCACAGAACAATTTTTATAGCACTGTGCATGTGTGCGCGTGTGGTGTAAGCAAACTGCCAGTAGTGACTGCCAGAACCTACCCCTGACTAGGGGTGATGTGAAAGTAGTGTTCCAATATCTCAGAGTCAAGCTATTTACCAAAGTACCAGAAGGCAAGACACAAAGCAATAGATGGAAACTAATCAAGGAGAGAATCATCCTGCAACGAAGAAGAAACTTCCTAATGGTTAGAACATTTAATCAGTGAAACAACTCGACTCCATAAGCTGTGGGTGCTCCAAAACTGGAGGCTTTTAAAAAGACCCATTCATCTGAGATGGCAAAGGGTTTCTTGCTTGATCTCAGACCACAATTTTCAACGCTAAGCAAGTGGTTATTAAGTGAGTCGTGTCCATTGTATAACCTTTTCTGCAATGGTTATTCAATGAATCACTGCAGTTGTTAAGTGAATCACACAGTCATTAAGTGAATCTGCTTCCATTGACTTTGTCAGAAGCCAGTTGGGAAATTCAAAAATAGTGATCACATGACACCCCCCCAAGATGCTGTATCTGTTATAAATACATGCTGGTTGCCAGGCAACAAATTTTGATGATGTGGGAATGCTGATGTTTGTCCACGATGTGTCCGCAGGTGGTTGGTAAGGCCTATGCGGGCACAAATGTTCTGCCACGTGTTGGGCAGACACGTGTGGGCATCATAGCTGCAGCATTTGCAGCTCTGGCTTTGCGGTGTGCTCATTTCTTTGTGCTATGGTTGTTCTTCTGTCCTCAGATATCTGGTAGCCTTGGTGGATCAGCAAGCGCCAGGTCGATTGATCTTGTGCCAAGTGGTGGTGTCAATATCCAGGGACTTGAAGCCAGAGGCTTCCAACAGATGTGGGAATGCTACAAAGGTTATTAAGAGCGAGGGCCATATGTCACTTTTTTTTTAGGGCCACTGTAACTTTGAACAATCGCAAACAAAATGCTTTTAAGTTGAGGACTGCTTGAATCTTTCTTTGCTTTGGTTGAATAAAGGTTTAGTTTTAGTTCTAGTTATATTTTTATTTTCTTTTAAATGATTTAAATGCAAGAAGAATGTGTGCGCCTTAGAAGAGAGAAATGCTTTTTTTAAAAAAAATCAAAATAATAAACAAATTCGAGTTTCTCTTTTATGGGTTGTGGTAAAACCACTGTAATCTAGGGAGATAGGGAATATCTCTGATTGGTCCTCTACTGCTGGTATCATCTATAGTTGTTCAACTGGGAAGGGAAAGCTCTCCTCTCTCTCTCTCTCTCTCTCTCTCTCTCCCTCTCCCTCTCTCTGTCAGGATGGGTTGTCAGAGTGTTGTGAATGACGCAGTCCCAGAGACTACATTTATGATACAGTAATGCTTGTTCACCACAAAAGCTGACAATATCATTCTTAGTTGAGCCATCTTCACCCCAGGCAGCACAGCATCTTCAGCCAGCCCTGATTGTAGGCTGGACATTCTTCTATCTCCAGGAAACGCCCCTTCTCTTTTCTGGTGGCACCTGCTACAACATTCATGTGCAAATATAAAGGGAAGGGTGCTTTTTCCTCTCCAGGAGCACTGCCTATTCATATGTAGATTTACACAGACTTAATAAGGCGATCAGTTACTAGGCGGAAACACAACTGATTAACTAGCAACAATTTCTATTATCAGGTGGCAACCCTAATTATAAGGAAGTCTGGTGCAGCTGAATTAGGCAGGGCAGTTTAGCCTAGAGTTAAATGGGGAATTTTCATATGAAAAATACAGTCTGGTATCTGAGCAACTGAAAATCTGTAGCAGTCCGTGAGGCATCTGTCATATACTATGTCCATTGCTATGGTTTATAGCGTCTGCTTGAATGTGCAGCAAACTACATTTAAAGAAAATACAGGAAATTAGGGCTTATAGGTTTCATAAATCATGTATGTGTTAAAGCTTTGCATTAGAAAAAGTAAAGCATAATCTTTACTTGTAGCTAAAATGCTTTTGTAAGTAAAATGGAAGGAGGAAATACGACTTATCTAAATCAGTTTCTCTTTCCTACACATGTGCGTGCACAAACACACCCACGTGCACTCACACAGAGAGCGCCCCATTAAACAAAGCATTCTGACATCTGCTTTAATGAGGCATCGGTTTCACAACTGCTTACCCCTGCAGATGTGCTGCTGCTACTGTCTGTTCCTGGCATAGATTCCATGGAACTGGTGCTCACTATCTGATAAGAGAAAGCCAAAAACAAGCCAGAACAAATCAATCCTCAAATTAGACCAAAAGGCTCTAAGAAAGATAATTCTAAATAAAATATTCCATATATTTTATTTATTCAAAATAAACATTTAAAATATATAACAATTTTTAAAAAAATAAAAACGTTTGGTCTAGTCTAGTGGTTAAAGCACCAGGCTAGAAAGCAGGAGAGTGAGTTCAAGTCCCAACTTAGCCGTGAATGCCAGCTGGATGATTCTGGGCTAGTTCACTCTCTCTCAACACAACCCACCTCACAGGGTTGTGTTGTAGGGAAAGTGGAAGGTGGACAGTATGTTGGATATGTTAGTTGCCTTCAGTTATTTGTAAAAATAATAAAGGCAGAATACAAATAAAACAAACAAACAAATAAATAAAATAACCCATCACAAGTCAGCCCAATAATTTCTTTTGTTGGCCCAAAAGAAAAAGATTAGAATTACTGGTATTATTCTGATATTTGCAATTGACCTGGAATGAACAACTGGCATTATTAGGACAACACAACACTATGCTAGAAAGGTATTTGAGGATATTTAAAATGTGTATGAATGATTGATGCAAAAAGGACATGAAAAGCATTTGAGCTACTATAGAATTTTGTTGTTTTTCCCATTTATTTATTGAGAAAAATAATTCAAAGCTGGATATCTGGGTGTGGAAAAAGTATGTCAACCTTTGCTTTTAGTAAATCTTGGGCAGCAAAAATGCAATTAAATAAATGAACATATACAATGGTTTTGATGCATTTGTTTAACTGGGCTTTAGAATTTGTATGGAGAACTGATTACATTTTAGGTTATGCTTATGCAAAAATGTTGAAAATTCAAAAAGAGTTCACAAACCTCTAAGCACCACTGTATGCATATATTAACAATAACCTATAATAAATTTGGAACAGCATTTCACCAGAGATCTGTATGGTTCTCCCCTGATATTTCAAAAATATTTGAAAACTTAGCTGTTTTTCCAGGTTTGTATTCCCCAATACCCCAAATATTTCCAAGTACTGTGGTTGGAGTATTTATTAAACCCAATCAGTTTTTCTTTTGTGTATTACTAGATTTGTACTTTACTTCTATTTTATTGTGCTTTACTTTTTAAAGTGTAATTTGTCTAAAGTCACTTGGAATCTGGCAACCGCTAAATCAAATCCAAACAAAATTTAATTTAAAATTCCTGTTTCTTACATTTCAGCCTTTTATTTCTGCCCTGCAGGCGAAATCCAGACTTGTCAAAAGATCCCACTAAATATGAATATGATATCACCAAATAGGCATTATAATCTAACCCTTCAGACACTATTGTTTCCTTTGTGAAAATGTGTATCTGCCATACAATATATATTAAGTGCTTAGAATACTTACTGATGAATCTGGGAAGTGCTCATCTTCTTGAGAAAAAGAGTTATTAAAAGCCCTAAACGTTTCACTGTTCTGCTTATGTTTTTCAATTGTTGCTTGAATAACCTGTGGTAGTTTTGAAGAAAAGTAATGAATAAAAACAATTCTCAGACCAGCAAAACACACAATATTTTTTATTAAATTACCATTAATAGATTTCAACTGTTTAACAATTTTACCTTTTCAAGTCTAAAATTGTAAATTAAAATTATTCAGAAAACAGTTTGTCTTGCAGATAACAAGGGGCTAATAATTTTTGCTAATTTAATACAAGGTTCATCTGAAATGTTTAGTGAGAAGAATGAGAGAAATAATGGATCTTGAAGAAGCAGATGAGATTGTAACTCAGAAATCTGTTTGTTTCCATTCTAAAAAGTTAAGTAGCATTACTGAAATAAAGTATGGAGTTAGTGCAGAATATGATCTCATGAATTTTAATCCAAAGCAAATATTGTAAACAAATCTTGTCTGCTCTGAAAAAAACCTAATGGCTTTTGACGGATTCTCAATTTTTAGAGTGTGGACTTCAACTGAGACGCAATGTCTGAAAGACTCCAGCAAGAAGAAAAAGTTATGAAAGAGACACAGCTCAAAACAGTGGGGAGCCTGAAAAAGGGGAAAATTCTGCCTTAATTATAATCTAATCTAATCTAATCTAATCTAATCTAATCTTAGGTAAGAGTGTAGAAATGGGCTAATTAATACAATGAAATATATATTTTAATGTGAGATGTTTGTATATATTTATTTTATTTATTTTCATATCACCCATCTCCTTTACAGAGGATCTCTCTTAAATATCATCATTTATAATATGTAAACCATGTATCCTGTTTCCCTGAAAATAAGACCTCCCTGGATAATAAACCCAATTGGGCTTTTGAGCGCATGTGCTAAAATAAGCCCTCCATGGAAAATAAACCCTCCAACAGGGAGTTGAAAATTTTGCATGAGGTGACCACGCTCGCCACCTCATGCACCTCACAAATAATAAGATCTCCCCAAAAATAAGGCCAAGTGCTTATTTCGGAGGGGGGGGGGTCAAAAGAAAACAAGACCCTGTCTTATTTTTGGGAAAACACAGTATTATAATATATAAACTATTATAATGCATATGTCATGTCACATCACATCATATCATTCTGCCAATTATTATCTGAAGACCCACCCCAATCCATGCCATTACAGGCTTATTCCTTCCCAGCCCTTACACTCAGTAAGGCAAGAGACTGCCTCCAGCTCTCTCTTCCCATCTGCCTAGTACAATATGAATCCACAGCCATCCTTGGAAGCCACAATTGCCTGTGCTATGCACTGCAAATGCACAGTGCCCTGGGAAAACCCAGCTGCTCCAGCAGCACAGAGCGAAGCAAGAAAAAAACCCTTGATAAAATAGATATTACCTGAATCCAATCTTTCTTTTCTTCTTCTGTCCTATAAAATTAGAACAAAGGGTGTTTGCCTTTCTTTTTATAATATCAATTCTTTGAGAACCAGACATAAATAATGTAATATATGGAATTGTTTTGATATCTGAAAGGCATAAACTAGGGAGCAAAACTTCATATCTTTCTAGGCCTCACGTTCCAGCCAGCTAAACCTAAAGTCTCAGACTGCTTCTGCTCTTGTACTTCTGTTGCAAGGCTCTGGAGAACCATGAAACAAAGAATTCCGGAGGCTTTCTGTCCCACTGTGCTTTTTCACTCCGAAATAATGCTACCCTCCAGGTAGCCTCCACCTTAGAGTGCTCTGTGCACTCTATACTGTCACCTCCTCAGGTTTCTTCTACTCTTCATCTTTTCCAAGGAGCTAAACAAACCAGGCTCCATGGGAGGTCAGCCTTCAAGGCAGAAGCATTTGGAAGCTGCTAGTTGCTTCATTGGATCTTTGTCTGCCTTGTTGAAATAGCAAAAGAGGAACAAAAAAAAAAGGCTCACGACACTGTTTCAAAGGGCTCCCTTGAAGCATTTCCTTGGCACTTTCCAATAGGAAAAGTGAGGGGTGGGTAAGGGAAGTTCTCCATATGAAAGATGGTAGGCCCTGAGAGTTGATGCCTCAAATATTTCTTATTCCTTGCAGTGGGATCTCTTCAGGGGCTACACATTCTCACGGAGAAGGATTTAATCCTGACTCAATACTATGCTCCACTTTTGCTATAGGTGAACAGCAATCATTCTTTGCTGGAATTGAACCAGGGGTGGGCTGATGTGGGTTTGCACGGGTTTGGGTGACCCCCTAGCTAGGATTCTGCTCAGTTTGGTGAACCCCCTGGTTGGCCCTGCCCACCCTGCTCATGCCAGAAATCTCCACATGGCCCATTCATTATGCCAGCGCAGGGTCCACATGGAGTCTTGGGAAGAGGGGAAAACAGGACTACCTGAGGTTCCGGAAGTCCAGAAATGAGCCTGTTTCCAGCCTCCGGAGCCTGGAGGAAGCAGTTTTCACCCTCCAAGAGACTCAAGGAAAGCCTCCAGAGCCTGGGGAAAGCAAAAAATGGGCCTACCAGAAGTTCTGGAAGTCTAGAAATGGGCCTGTTTCTGGTGTCCAGAAGGCTTCCGGAGTGCCAGGGGGAAGCAGTTTTCGCCTTTCTGAAGACTCAAGAAAAGCCTCCAGAGCCTGGGGAGGGCGAAACCACACACCCCGCCGTAGTGCAGGAGGTTGACTAGGCCATGCCCACCATGGCCACGCCCACACAGCAACGGGGCAGCGAACCCATTCCTTCAATTTTTGAAGCCCACCCCTGGATTGAATATAGGATTATGTTAGTTGCCTAAGCAAATATACCGTATATTCCGGCGTATAAGACGACTTTTGAAACCCCCAAAAGGCAACCAAAAATTGGGGGTCGTCTTATA
>JAPKID020004135.1:0-11877 GCA_026931265.2 Tropidonophis doriae
ACTTCAGTAACAGGAATAATTGCCTTTCTTGCGTGTCTACTGTAAATTAGCATTGTTGTTGTTGTTAGTCACGAAGTCGTGTCTGACCCATCGCGACCCCAAGGACAACATTCCTCCAGGCCTTCCTGTCCTCTAGCAACCTCTGGAGTCCATTTAAGCTCACGCCTACTGTTTCAGTGACTCCATCCAGCCACCTCATTATCTGTTGTCCCCTTCTTCTTTTGCCCTCCATCTTTCCCAGCATTCGGCTCTTCTCCAGTTGAGTCCTTCCTTCTCCTTAGGTAGCCAAAATATTTGAGTTTCCTCTTCGAGATCTGGCATTCTAAAGAGTAGTCAGGGTGGATCTCCTCTAGGAGAAATTAGCACATGATATATTTAAATTAGCATGTAATATATTTTTTAAAAAATTAGCATTTTAATCCATAGAAATATAGCTATTGCATTCTATCCCTTCACAAGAGGGTTCTCAATCTTTGTCTTCCCCCCTCCTCCCCCTTTTTAAAAAACAGTTGAAGGGACCTTCTTACTTTCTGAGCCTTGGTTGTTTTCTTGGAGATGTTTCATTAACAAACTAGGTAGCATCGTCAGTGCTACCTACCTGGAAGAAAACAACCAAGAGAGCATCAAGGACCCTACAGTCCTCCACCTCCTCCTCCCCCATCACCACCCCACTCCCTTCTAGCACTGATGATGTTATCCAGCTTGGGTCATGAAACGTCTACAAGAAAACAACCAAGCTCAGAGAGTGCAAGGACCCCCCCGTATGTCAACCCTGAGCTACAAATATTCTCCTCTGTCCAGAGAAACAATGACTAAAGATAGAGAATGAAATAACAAAATAGAATTGTTTTGCTAGAAGTTTTAGGTCAGGTCAGTGTTGCTTTCTCCAGTGCAAGGACTTTAACCTTGACCCCTCATCTAACTGGACACTCCGCCAAAACTATTTAGCTCTCATCAGCTAGCCATACCCTTAGTGGGATTTGAACCTGGGAAGTATTACATGTGAGGCAGTGCAATTGCCACTAGGCCACAGGTTCTCCTCCTGATCAGCTGAGCCAGAGGAATAAGTATATATTGTGTCACAACACCCTGGAAAGCCCCAAATATGGGAGGGAGCAGAACTGCTTCCCTTTTCTGTCTTTCGGCTCACCCTAGGAGCCATCCAGGCAGAAAGCTTTTTTTTTTTTTGCCTTTGTTATATTTGTGTTACGTTTGTGCTGATAAATAAATAAAGGGAGACTCGTATAGATCTATTTCAAGTTATTTAGCTCTCAACAGCTAGCCATATCCTTACACAATATATATACATACATACACACACACACACACACACATACCTAGATACATACATGCATACATACATACATACATACATACATACATACATACAAATGTCTCTATGCTTGTTTGGAAACTCCGCCACTCTGCTGAATATACCCCTAATACCCCTAGTGGTGTGTGTTCTGTTAAGAGCCTGTTGTGCCTTAAAATGGCTTCTACCGTACTGCCTGAAAATGGCTTCTACTGTACAGCGCTGTGGAGTTGCCATGGTTACAGCTTCATAGTACTCCACAAGGGGGCTTCCTCTGGTAAGGAGGGAAATCTAACATGAAAAATTGCGGTGATGTTCATGGAAGGAGGGTTGGGATAAATAAATACCCAGACAGTGCTGGGTTATCAGCTAGTTATTTTAATAAAGTGATTGACATCCATCCCTTTTGATTCAGGCTCTGTCTTCCACGAACCTTCAAAAGGTTCTCGACTGACTTCATCTCTCTGATTTCCCACAGGAGGTTTCGATCTGGAAGTCAAAGGGTGGGGCGGAGAAGACGTTCACCTCTACCGGAAGTACCTGCATAGCAGCCTGATGGTGGTCAGGACCCCGGTGCCTGGCCTCTTTCACCTTTGGCACGAGAAGCACTGTGCTGATGAATTGACTCCTGAGCAATACCGCATGTGCATTCAGTCGAAAGCCATGAACGAGGCTTCTCACTCGCACCTTGGCATGCTTGTTTTCCGGGAGGAGATCGAAACCCATCTGCGTAAGCAAGCCTACAAGACTGATAGCGAAGCCATTGGCTAGAATGATCCTTGGGGGCAACCTTCAGACCCCTGTAGCTGCTATGAACCAGGTTTGGTTCGGAAGCCTTAATTAACTCAGCTTACAAACATGCAGTGCCTCTCCTCTCTCTCTCTCTGTCTCTCTGAGTCGAAAGATCTCTTCCTGCGGCCAGGTATCACCGGGGTCCTCACCAGAGGAGGCATTCACCCAAAAGGGGCGTTTTACCCTTCACTTCGACAAGTTGGATGGTCCACGTGAAGTGGGGTGGAGAGTAGCAGACTGCCTCTGTTCCACTTTCCACTTTCATAGCTGGGGTTCTCCAAACGGCATTCCGCAGAGGTGTAGATCACACCTCTCCGTTTTCTGCGGTTATTCTTCATTGTTCCTTTCCTCCTTTTTTTTAAAGAATAGACACGATACATATCCCTTCAATGCAGGGATGAAACCCACTTACTTTTGTTACCGGTTCGGTAGCAATGTGAGCATGCGCGCGCATGCGCAGAGCTTCAAGATGACATCCAGGGGGATGGGGTGGGCGGAGCCTGCTACTGAGCTGCAAAGGTAAGCAAACAGCAAGGGGGGGTGGAGAGTCCATTGTGCCACATGATTTAGATTAGCTAGAAAGCAGGAAATCCTGCTTTCTAGCTAATATAAATCACACGGCACAGCTGATTGTCAGAAAAACTGGTTCACTCGAACCTGTAGCATTGTTTTTATTACCGGTTCGGGCGAACAGCTGGCATCTTTACTACTGGTTCAGGTGAAACAAGTCTGAACCGGTAGCATTTCAACCCTACTTCAATGGGAAGAGACAGAAGGTGGTGTGATTGTGCCGCCTGATACATTGTCGCAGCTACAACCACTGAGTTTGCCTTATCAGGAACATCCATCCAACTTGCAAAAAATAAATAAATCTAGATGTCAGGTTTCTAAAAAAATAAAAAATAAAATAAAAAGACCGTTCAGGAGTTCACAATATGGTCGCCGTGCTGTACTTTAGCAGATTGTACATGAGTTGAGCTTTATACGCTATTTGCTTATCCTAGCTACCGGCCAGTTTTTCTTTTTCTTTTGCATGTTTTGGAACCTAGAATAAAACAAGGGTTTAAATAGTTCAATTCTGATCCTGTTGACTCTTCAGAGGAAAGTAGCAATGTTTCCGTTCTTGACTGAGGTAGAGAGCATCAGAAAATGGCCCTGAAAGTTAGACAGACATCAACTTTGCTAACTATCTCCTTTTTATAATTCTTAGTCTTGGGCGCACAAGTCCGTCTATTCAGGCTGAATTGCAATGAACACTAGTGGCAGAAAAGTGGAATTATGCTGTCTACCTTTTTTTTAAAAAAAATTAATCTATCCATTTCAAGCAGGATTTGTCAAAGTGACACCAGAACTCCCAACAAATTCCTGGATAACAAGGGGGGGAGGGGGGGGGACAGGTTGGAGTTTTTCTCAGTCTGAACCGCTGTATACTATTTGGGCCCATCCCTTTTTAACACGTAGTTTGCTTTTATATAACATTGTGGAGAACAAATATTATTTATCTGACTTGGAGAGAATGTCATGGGGCTTGCTGTTGTCATGTCTTTATAAATAAATTGAATATTCCTCTCTTTTAACATGTGCCTGGCTTCTCTTCCTTGGAGTTTCAACCCGAGAGAAAAGGATAGGAAAAGAGGGAACAGTTACATCAAAGAACCCCAAATTGTGAGGCCAGTTTGGAGACTGATCTGTTGGGAGCCTTCTTAACAAATTGACTGTCAGCTCACAGTTCGATAAAGGGAAGTTTTGAGACAGCCTTTTCCCTTCCTAGGGTTATTGACAAGGGTGGGATTCAGCCGATTCGGACCTGTTCGGGCGAACTGGTAGCTCGGATGATCAGCTGGGAGCGAACTGGACCGCTCCGACAATCAAGTGGACCTGCCCTCCCTCCTCTGTACTTTACTCACCTATATCTTCTCAGCTGAGTCACAAGGCAGAGTGGATTGCCGTGCGACTCAACTGTTTTCCTCCTCAGCAGTGATGTAGAAGGTAAGTTTTCTCAAAAATGCACGAAGCGCACCATCACCAAACCGGTTGTTAAACTGGTAGGATCCCACCACTGGTTATTGAGAGAACGAAACCAAAGATGCACAAAGGGAGAAGAGAATAACATGTCATTAGAATAGAGGTAGTCCTCGACTTATGACCACAACGGAGCCAAAATCTCGCTAAGCAAGACAGTGGTTACTTCTTGTATAATCTTTCTTGTCGCTGTTGGTCAGCAAATCCCTGCTGTTGTGACATTAGGAACACGGTTGTAAAGTGAATCTGGCTTCCCCCATTGACTTTGCTGGTCATGCAAAAGGGGATCATGTGATCCTGGGACAGTGCGATGGTCATAATTACGAATTAGTTGCCAAGCGTCAGAATTTGGATCACGTAACTGTGGGGATGTCGCAGTGTGGGCGAGTGAAAAATGGTAGAAAATCTATTTTTTCCAGTGCTGTTGTGACTTTAGGCGGCCACTAAATGAATGATAAGTAGAGGGCAACCTACACCACTGAAGCATAGAACAACCTCAAAGGATTAGTACAGCATTGGAAGGTGTGACGAGACCTGGCCCATAGACTCGTCAACAGTCAGACACAACTGAAAGGATAACATCACAAGTTGAAAACTGGCATGCAAGGTAAAGGTTCTGATTGGCTGCTCTTCCGGTTTCTGTCACTCCAGTGTACATGAAGGCCAGCTGGCTGGCACGCCGGAACCTGGAAGAGCAACGGTGACGGCTCAGGTGCCCAGAGAGATGGCTCTGTGTGCCACTTTCGGCACGTGTGCCATAGGTTTGCCATCACAGGTATCTAGTCTACTTGAGCAGCGGATTAGACTAGATCAGGGGTCTCCAACCTTTGCAACTTTAAGTCTGAAGGACTTCAGCTCCCAGAATTCCCAGACTTAAAGGCTGGAGACCCCTGGACTAGATGACATCCAAGGTACTTCCAACTCTGCAAGGCTGCTTTGTATTGAATTCATCAATGGGTTTGAGACAAAGGTTCAAGTGCATTGACCGCCGGCCGAAGTTGTCCAGTCTTCCCCACAACGTGGGCAGGGTGACTAAGGACATCGCAAGAGAACCAAAGGTGGCGACAGCCCCTATGAATAAATGTGTGATGGAGAACATGAATACTACGAAGGATTAGGTACACAGCATCCTGAAGAAAAGTCTACAGAGATACGTATCTCTGTAGAAAACATAGGTAGTTCCTGACGTCCGACCACAAATGGGCCCAAAATTTAATGTTGCTATGTGAGACAGAGTTTTGCCCCATTTTAAGACCTTTCTTGCCACTGTCGTCAAGTGAATCACTGCACTGGTGAAGTGAGGAACACGGTTGTTAAGTGAATCCAGCTTCCTCGTTGACTTTGCTTCTCATAGGTTTGCAAAAGTGGATTATGTGACACATACACAAACACCGGGACACTGCAACTGTCATTAATATGAGTCAGTTGTGAAGCATCTGAATTTTGATCATGGGGCTGCTGCAATGGACGTAAGTGTGAAAAATGGTCGTAAGTCATTTTTTCAGTGACGTTGTAAACTTTGACCGGTCATTAAATGAGCTGTTGCCATTGATGTCTACCTGGAATGGGTGATTAGACCCACCATGCCCCACCCTTTAAGGCAAGTTGGGTTTTCATGAGATCTTTGAAGGCCTGACAGAAAGTTTTGAAAGCGCTTTGGTGGTAATTCAGAGGAAGCAAATTGGTGGTGGGATTCAAATTATTTTTACTATCAGTTCTGTGGGCATGGCTTGGTGGACATAACGGGAAGGATACTGTAAAATCTCCATTCCCTCTCCACTCTAGGGGAAGTTTATTGCAAAATCCCCATTTCCTCCCGATCATCTGGAACTGGGGAGGCAGAGAATAGATGGGGGCAGGGTCAGTCAGAGGTGGTATTTACAGGTTCTCCAAACTACTCAAAATTTCTGTTTCTCCAGAACTGATCAGAACCTGCTGAATACCACATCTGAAGCAAATGGCTCCCTTTAAAGAAAGGGAGTCAGAGATGGTATTCAGCAGGTTTTGACCAGTTCTGGAGAACCGGTAGCTCAAATTTTGAGTAGTTCAGAGAACTGATAAATGCCACCTCTGGCTGGCTCCACCCCCATCTACTCTCTGCCTCCCGAGTCCCAGTTGATTGGGAGGGAATGGGGATTTTACAGTATCCTTCCCCTGTCACGCCCGCTGAGCCATACAACGCCCACCAAGCCATACCTACAGAATCAGTAGTAAAAAAATTTGAATCTCACCACTGAAGGGAGTGATAGGAAGTTGAAATCCCCCACCTGCAGCTGCTGAGAACAGTTTACCAAAGGAATTATTGTGTCTGCAATTTGCACCTCTATGACTGTCTGGTTTGGCACAGCAGCCCAACAAGATAGACACACTCCCAACAGATAGTTAGGACTGCAGAAAAAAGCAATTGCAACCAGCCTGCCTTCCATTGAGGACCTGTATGCTGCACAGATCAGAAGGGCTGAGAAAATATCTACAAGCCCCTCACATCCTGGATATAACCTGATTCAACTTCTTCACTCAAGACAACGCTGTAAGGCATTGCACACCAAAACAACTAGACACAAATATAGTTATCCCAACCCTCATGCCATTCCTCTGCTAAACAACTGATCCCCACAATACTGTCTTATGCCCTGAGATGTCAAATCACCTAATACAGCTGTATTGCCTATTATCCATCTCATCTTTCTTATTACCTGTTTCCTTAGCTTCTAATCACAATAAATTTGTCTCTTGTATATTACGATTTATGTTGATTGTTTAGTTAGTATCCTATCATAATCACCAAGTGTTGTATCTTATGATTTGTGATGACTGTATTTTGCGATCATGATTTATCACTTGTTGGTTGTATGTACACTGAGAGCTTCTGCACCGGAGACAAATTCTTTGTGTGTCTTTGTGTATACACTTTGCTAATAAAGAATATTCTATTCTATTCTATTCTATTCCTTATTCTACTCTCCTATTCTATTCTATCCTATCGTATCCTATCCTATCCTTGCAATAGGAAAAGCAATAGGAATAGAATAGGAATTTGAATAGAATTGGAACAGGAATAGAACTGGAACAGTATTAGGAATATGAATAGAAGTGGAATAGCAATAGAATAGGAATTGGAATAGGAATAGAACTGGAACAGGAACAGGAATAGGAATATGAATAGAAGTAGAATAGGAATAGAATAGGAATAGAATTGGAATAGGAATTGGATTAGGAATAGGAATAGAAATAGAATAGGAATACAATTAGAATAGGAATTTTATCAGGAATAGAATTAGAATATGAATTGGAATTGAAACAGGAATAGAATTGGAACTGGAATAGAATTCTATTCTATTCCTTCTTTTACTCTATTCTATTCCTTCTTCTACTGTCCTGTCCTTCCCTGTCATGTACTATCCTGTCCTATCAATTCTACTTTGCCAATAAAGAATATTTTATTCTATCCTTAGTTTCCTCAATAAGAATCATACAGCCAACGGCTAAAGACCTACTTTTTCAATCTGGCTGGCCTGGCTTGACCTCACTCTGGCCCATTCGTCCTTAGCTCAAAAATTTTAATCTGGGAATTTTAAATAAGGGTTTTTAGTACAGGGGTAATTATTTAATTTATTTTAATATGTCGTATTTATTGTGTCCTGCTTTTAATATTTCCCTGTACGCCCTCCCGAGTCCCTTTTGGGAGATGGGAGCGGGTTAGAAGTCTAATAAACTTCAAACTTCATAACTCCTTCCATAAATCTAAAAAAAATCATGAATAGTTGCCATCTTCAGCTACAATTGTCTAGGACTATTTTATTTTTAAAAAAAACTTGAGGAAACTTCTGATTAATTCAGTGGACAGGTGTTCCAGGTGGCAATCACTGGAAGCCTTGTAAGGAGTAGGCTAAAGCAGTAAAAATAAAAAAACGATGGCATGGGAAGCTCAATGTTAGAGAAGCTGTAACATGCTCGCTGGTGATAGAACTTAATTTAATCTTTCTCAATTTAAGTCAACCCCTTATGTAACACAGGATTTAAGTAACAGTAACAAAGTTGGAAAGAGGTGGCCATCTCTCACGAATACTTGCACTCATTCAAGAGTATCAAATTCATGCTTAAGAAACAGTTCTCCTCTTTCCAAGGGTATATCAAGAGCTTGGATAGATCTATCAAGTGGGCAACATAGCTCCGTGGGGATGGATGGGCACAAGGACTTTAGACTCCGTCCCGTCTCACCTCCGTTGCGGCGGTAGAAGACCCCGCTTGTTGGAAGACCCCGGAGCCATAAGCGAAGGCTAAGCTGAGCTCTTGGGGGAAGTGAGCCAAGATCCTGCGGAACTTCACGGCCGAGCTCGGCAAAGACATGCGGGCAGAGGGGCGGCAAGGAGGCTCCCCCGGAATTCGTGCTCGGCGCCTTCTTCCAAGCAGCACGTGGTCAGTCCGGGCGGAAGCCTCGCCTCGCCAGTAGCTCCGGAGAAAAGGTGGTTGGTGATGGGAGAGGAACGACCGGCAAGTAGCCGACGGACGCTGCCTGAAACCACAGCGCCCCCTGCCTCAGGCGGTTATCGCTCTTTCGCTTTAAGAAAATAGAGGTGGCGCGCTCTATTAAATTCATCGGGGTGCATCTTTAGCGGATGTAAACACGGATTTAACAGCCTCTGTGCAATCGATGAATTATATTCAGAAAAGGGCTGGTGCGCTAGTTTCAGGGTTGCCTTCGTATAACGCCTCCTCTTATTTAATCTTTTCTTAACAGAGTTGGAAGGGACCTTGTTAGGTCATCTAGTCCAATCCCCCACCCAAGCAGGAGTCCCTATGCCGTTTCTGACAGATGGCAGTCCAGTGTCTCCTTATAGTGTGGTGGCCAAAACTGCATACAGTATTCTAGGTGTGGTCTTACTAAGGCTTTGTAGAGTGGTATATTTGAGGAACTCTTTAATCCAAACAAAGCACTGCTTCCTTGATCTGCTTTGTAACCGAACTTTATTCCTTTTCTCTGTATGTCCAAATTGCTTTCATAGGCTTCTTTATACCAGGTCTTCACATCTGTATTCTATCCATATTAATTCTGGACCTGAATTTTTCTTACTCTTGTTAATTGCTTGTTTTGCCACACACAAAGCCTCTCCCCTCCCCCCCCAAACTCACTGCATTCATTTTTCTTTCCTTTTCTCCTGATAACATCCATCTCTCAGTTCCATAGAACAAAGAAGCACATGTATATACATAGGCCTTCTTTTGACTAATTTTACTGCCTGCTTTTCCATCAGCATTTGCATTTCTTAAAATGTCTCCATTTCACCATCTCAGTATACTACCAAGGTGTATAGGTTAATCTCAGTTTACCTTTTTGCTGATGATAAATTGCTTCCATTTGTTCATTCCATTTTCTCTGTCAAATCTTGCTCGCTGCTATATGAATTTGCGGGTTCATAATTCTCACTGCATCATGCAATCTATTTACCATTTTCACTACATCAGTTGGGGTCTCAAAACAACAAACTGACATCATTTGTTTTCAAAAGTACATATATATTCATTTCCCCAACTAATATGCCTCTGATGTGATAATAAGCATTAGGAATCCTGGGCTCTATATTAACCTACTGATTATGTAGCCTTTATTCCTTTCAACTTCACAATAGCATTTTTAATTTAGGCTCTTTAGAGCATGCAAAATTAAAATATGGTTAATTAGTTTGTGGCTTAGAGCTGTTGTCCCAATTCAGGTCTGCGTCTGGTGCCGAGGTTTATTAAGGACACCAGACACGAGGTGCAGGTTTTATTTCCTTTTATTGCAGTGCTCCAAGAAAAGGGGCCCTGGCCAAAATGCCAAGAGTCCAGAAGTATTGGAAGAAATATCCTCCTGGGTTGAGTTCCAAGTGGGGGAAAAAACACTGGAGACATGGAGGCTGCTTGGAAAAATGGTTTAATGGTGGACAGGATCACATGGCTTAGTTCTTGAACAGAAAAGGAAGGTCACGTGCTTCCAGATGTTGGGTGAAGAAGAAAGTGAGATGTTGAAAGTTCCTGGCTTTATGCTCTCTGTTCGGCCCCACTTCTCTGTTTCTTGTTCCTGTGTAAGAAATGTATTCTGATTGGTTGTCAGATTCCCATGGGGCCATGCAGGGGCAACTCTGTAGGCTGTTTGGCTGAG
Source organism: Tropidonophis doriae (assembly GCA_026931265.2). Classification (NCBI taxonomy): domain Eukaryota; kingdom Metazoa; phylum Chordata; class Lepidosauria; order Squamata; family Natricidae; genus Tropidonophis; species Tropidonophis doriae. Next base: position 10,269 of record JAPKID020004135.1, read on the forward strand.
TTCCCAGATGCCAGGTGTGGTGAGTTGGGTAAAGGGTTTATACTATCATGCCTTAATCCCATCACCCTAGAGCTGGGGGGGGGACTCTTTATTATGTAGAATAGACTGGCTCAAGGGCATTTTAATGGCCCATTAAGGAAAGTGGGGGCTATTAAGAGTGAGTCTGTTTCCTGACTAAAAACATATTTCTCCATTTCTGATCCAGAGAAATATAATATTCTGCCTTTTCAATATTTACTAGAATATTTCATTTTTCTATGAGAGGGGTGGGTTTTAACGTCCTACAGAAGGATTAAGAAAGCTTTATACAATTTCACTAAAGCAGAAGGCTTGACAAGGTGGCAAAATAAGAAATATGTAATAAACGTTTTACTAATTATCTAATGGTTTGTTTTATTGGTCTCTAGCCATTCCTATTTCTAAGCCTTGGTTAATGAATGCTCCAAGAATTATCTAATACTATTTGCTCCAAGCCATCTCTATTCCTAACTTTTAGCTGAGCTATGCAGGATATCAAACTCTGTTATCAGTCCTCTAACCACCTAGAATTGCTACAAGCATTACACGTGCACATTCACTGTGAATAACCATCCTCTGTTCTTGCCAGACAGACTCCACAATTACAGGCTTCCTGGTCTCCTTTCAATTGTATGCCGTAACCTTGCTTTGTTTTAGCAGCCAGCCCATCAGAGCTGTGTTTACATAATTTGGTCCTGATGTGGTGCTCTTTGGAGAATCCTGTTTTGTACACAGAGGCTAGCCCTGAGTTTGAGAAACTGTATCCCTAGGGTGCTGTTTCTCAACCTTAGCAATTTTAAGATGATTTCTGGGTGTTGGAAGTCCACACATTTGGTTGCTGAAGGTGAGAAATACTGCCCTAGAGGAAATTTCCACCCATTGGGTCTCCATGAGATTTTTTTCTTAATCCCTATTGAAAACCTCCTTCAATCAAACCTACAGCTAACTCTCCACTCTCCGGCTAGCAGGATGCTAAGTGGTGTCTCTCACCTCTCCACAGGCTCAATAATATCCAAGATGATAAAATAAACAGATAAAATAATACCTGTTGACTGGGGAATTCTGAAAGTTGAAGTCCACACATATTCAGGTTACCACAGTTGAGAAACACTATTCTAGACTAAGAATTCAAGGACATAGGCTAGTCAGACTTGGCTAGCAGTGTGCAGCAGCTGCCAAAAAAGCCAAGTCAGTTCTAGGCTGCATAAACAGAGGGATAGAATCAAGATCGCATGAACTGTTAATACCACTTTATAATGTCTTGGTAAGGCCACACTTGGAATACTGCATTCGGTTTTGGTTGCCACGATGTAAAACAGATGTGGAGACTCTAGAAAGAGTGCAGAGAAGAGCAACAAAGATGATTAGGGGCCTGGAGACTAAAACATATGAGGAATAGTTGCAGAACTGGGTATGTCTAGTTGAATGAAAAGAAGGACATGATACCAGCCTTCCAATATCTCAGGGGTTGTCACAAAGAATAGGGAGTCCAGCTATCCTCCCAAAGCACCTGGAGGCAGGACAAGAAGCAATGGATGGAAACTAATCAAGGAGAGAAGCAACTTAGAACTAAGGAGAAATTTCCTGACAG
>JAPKID020004137.1:0-11875 GCA_026931265.2 Tropidonophis doriae
GCATTATCTGGGGGGGCAGGGGGCAAAGGGGAAAGTTCAGAGGTAAACGCGTGGGGTGCTGAAGGACCTGGGATGGGCTTATGGGTGGGAAAAGGGAGATTTTGCCATTGTTATTTTGTATTTTAAAGGATTGTTTCTCCTCTCTGAAAGGATTTTACAAGGGGCAGGGAAGGGAGAGGTACTGATATATTGGGGTAGCTGCTTGCATTAACCCAAAGCGCCTGGAAGGGGAAGTAAAGAGTCCATGCTGCATCTGCACAGAGGTTAAATAATCAGGCTTTGTTAGTGCTTTCCCTATACATTTTTGTCCTTTTAAAAAAGATTTGTTTGCTTTAGTTAAGGAAAGAAACGACAAATCAAATGTCTATTACGGTCCTAGACCAGCATATAAATGTCAAAAGGAAAATAAAAGATGACAAAAATGGATACAACAAAAGTCAGGCCTCCCCTCCCCTCCCCAATCTGTTTCTTTCCATTGTTTAGAGAAAGCACATCCAAGTTGCAAATAGGCCCACTAGAATAAATTCCTAAGTAGGTTGGAAAAAGACTCAACTTCTGAGATTTAAATGTGGGCATCAGATTTTTTCCTAAGAATGCCAAGTGGGTGAAGGTATTTCCTGTTTCAGAAAGTAGGTGCTGAATGTCCTCCTGGCTACCACTTCAGCTACCACTCGTGAGACCAGACAGCAGATATGAATTGGAACGAAGTGGACCTCTGCGGATTACAGACTACAGTCCCAAAGGTCTGCCCAGACTTCAGAACTCCTCTCCCCTGTAACTCGCCGTTTTAAAAATTGAGCTCTGGCAGCTTCGTCTTGGAAGACAGACCAGCTTACAACATTCTAAGGCAGTCAAGCCTCCTGATGAGAAAAGCAAGCAATGTACAACTTTTTCCCCTTTTCTCCTAGAAGGTTCCAAAATGTCTATTATCGAGTTGCCAGTGATCACACCTGCTGCCAATAAAATAAAAGTCCATCACATGTGAAACATGCATGGCAAGATGCTATTCAAATTGTCTTCCAGTGTAAATAGAATTACTAGCTTATGTTCCACCAGAATTACTTCACCAATTTATATGCACCCCTTTGGCACCTATTCAAAGGCCCTAATGGACTCTGAAGTCCGTAAACAGGAAAGGAATAATGTATGCTCTCCTTTTTTCCACTTAAAATCAGTGCTTTTCTTCTTTTAGCATATGCTCTTCTTTTTTCACTCAAAATTGGTGCCTTTCTTTTATTTTCTTAGAATAAGTCAGGCGTCCCAAGAATCACAGCAAGAAATGGTTGCCTTTCCTCAGTAGGTGCCACTAATATTGCACAATCCCCTCCCCCCACGCTCCCCGCATCAAAAAAAACCCCAAACCTTGGTCTTCGCTCCAAGATTTTAAAAAATGCCAAGGCTTATGTGCAATCTACACTTCTCTTGCTCTCTCAATCTCTGAACTCAAAGCAGAAGATTTCAGAGTTCTTCTCAAAGTATAATGGTGAAAGTCAGTGCAAAAATTGTTGGTCAAAAGGGGTGGGATAGAAGAGGTTGACCTACTGTATAATTCATTTTGTCACGACACTTCCTCAAAAGTGTCATCCTCCTAAAGCAGATTCTGCCTTAACTCCCATCTTCTTTATCAGTCTCAAAGGCTGGGACCACACCAATTTATTTATTTCATTTACAAGGCCACCCAACTCAGTAAGGTGACTAAAGAGACATAAATAGCTGCCTCCTGATTCACAACTAGAGTGCACCTTGCCCATCTTTTCCAATTCAAAGTGGAAAGTACCAAGGATTGCAAATTTTTAACCAGTGAGTGATGCATGATGCACACGATACTACAAAACATAACAGTAGTTGTACATTGGGTAAAAGAATAAGAAGCAAGCATTCTAGATAAAGTAAATTCAACTGAACATTAAATTCTGGATGCCTCTGAATATGCATTAGTTACACTTGCCCTGCATTGACAGATGTATGGATGCAATTTTATTTCCAATTATGGCTTGCTCAGACCTTGGAGGCTCCATAAGTTTTTATGTTCTGTTGAAAAGAGGCCAATGTAATTTGGGTGGTGGTGGTGGACATAGATCTAGGTCTCCTGTTCTTATCCCCCCCCCCCCCGAACTGGTTTCATCCCAGTGCAAGTTACTCTTGTTTTCATTATGTTACTTTCCGCTTGGAGCCATGACATGTTTAGTAGATCATGAGAATTATGATCTACTAAACACTTTTCTTGTCCAAACCTTATTAACTCTTTCTTTTTGGCCTTTCCCAACATCATAGTTATTTTGGTGGCTAAGAAAAGAGGGAGAAAGCTAGATACTAGAACCTTTTTCAGAAGAAGGTATCCAATGAATATGAATAAAACTGTATTCTTCCTAAATTTCATTTCTTCAGTGTAAGGTGGACATCTAAAAACCCTGCCTCCTCCTTCTCCTGCTTGTTAGTTGATTAATCTGATCAGTTGGCTCACAGGAAACAGCGGGTTTCTTGTCACTATTAGTAGCAAGAAACCCACTGTCTACATACAGGGTTAACGAGAAAAGCCAATTGTTGAAAGGGGATTAATTTTCCCACTTTGTCAAAACTGAAGACTAATAATGTTTCTACTTACATCCAAGTAACTCTGCTCAAGATTACTGAGGAGATGATGAATGCATGATACACATTTATGTTGTAGGAGCTTAGTTGACACTCATCTGAACAAGTAATGATAACCCAAGAAAGCTTTTCACATCTTGAGCAATGGCTAGATTAGAGTTCAGTGGAGATTAGAGAAGACTTTTATAAGGAAAAATTCTTAATGATTAGGGAGAATAAATCCTGTTCTGAGTCACACAGTGAAATACTTTTGTCATTGCAGTATTTTTTGCTTTAAAAACCAATGTAGGGGGAAGGAATTTGGATGTTATTTCGCTGTTTTATAGTACTTTATCCACTGAAGATAAGATGATGTGGTAAAGTTGTATTTACTGATTCAATTACAGGTATCCCCAACTCAGAGTGGAATTTAAAGAATAAGTCTTCCAATTTAGTTTGAGGTCAAGATGGTAGAAAGAAGTATGAATTCCTGTGCATTTTTATGTAAAAAAAAGTCTATGCCATTACAATGTCCTAATTCCTCTGCATTTTCAGGGAAGGGAACCTACCAGAAATACTGTGCTAAGGAGAACAGTAGAAAAAAGGGACAAAGGCATAGAATTTTAAGAGTCTACTGTACAGCTGGATTGGAGCATATAAACCAAAGTTCAGGAATTGGGAGTGGTACTAGTAGAAAATGGCAAGACTAGGATTAATGCATATTGAGGAAAAAGCTGGCATGGTTTTTGTCTGGGGAAAAGTGTTTACTACTACCGGTACCACAGCTGTTTTCTCTTAAGAGTCTGTTCATTTGAATCACATTCATGTTCATGAAAGAATAGCTGGTAAATATAATTGGTCAACCTCTATATTACATGCAACAACATGGGTGGCAGCATGGGTAACAGATAGACACAAGCATTAGGATGATAATAGGAATTCATGTGCATGCAACTGTTCTATATTAGTTGTTCCTATAAAATTGTGACCTGGATATGTATCTCTATTCATACTGCAATATTCATCCCTATAATTCCATGTATGACTTAGAGAGGTGATGCAGGTGGGCATTCTCCTCAACAATGCACATGCATTCTTGATTAGATACCTAGTTTTCTTTTTCTTGCAATCCAGATAAATATGCAACGTTTGTTCAATGCTCCTATTCTTTCCATTGTTTAAACAAGGCCAGTTTTCAAAAGTGACAGCTGATTAATGTTTCTCTTAAAACCATTTGAGAATTCAGGCGGAGACTATTATAATTCTCTCACACACACATACACCAACCATACCAATAAAATTTTGTATCGTTTACCTCCCTTTTAAACACCATCCATTACATACTTTTTTTCAACTAGAATATGATTAAAGATTATTGTAGTGTAAGAAAATAATGAGCTATACCCCTATTTGGTTTCTAGAAAATGTATATGATTTTAAAAAAGTTAACTTCTGTCTCTTCCATTTTTCAGGAAAAATACTAATCAGATGCGAAGTGAGTGGGGTTTGTTTATACAATATAACTGACTATAGTACCATAGAAGCACTGGGTAAATTGTGTCCTAGGTAACAAATAAGCCTTTCGTGCATAAAATAAACTAGAAGGAAAACAGAAAAGAGGATCTGGAAGAAAGGGAAATCAGTGAAGTGTGAATTGGAGTTAAATTTAATAATTAACTTTCAATATCTTAGAAGAGCCATTTCTTTATAGTAAAGCAAATGCTCATAGTATCATTGGCCAGGATATGCAGAGGGATGCCACAAAGTTTGTGCACTTCATCATGGATTTCTAAAAATAGCAGCACCTGAATTATAATTGTGAGAAAAACAGACAAAACAAAACTACCTGCAAATTCACAAAAACTCTAATTTCTGGATTCCTTAGTGGAATTATAAGAAGGAAATCAGTAAAAGAAGGAAGTCAGTACAATACCTTAGGTTTCTAAGGCAGATTTACCTACATTTAAACTGGGACAATAACTTTTCTGAAAACATCTCCAATCAATTGCCATCTCCTGGATCAGCAATTAATCAGGTCCTCTGCATCTGGCCTCGCTGCTGTTTCAGCTCAAAATCTTACAGTGATATCCTTGCAATTCAAACTTTACTTTATACCTCTTTAGATTCTGTACTTGTCTTTCGCTTTGCCCGTTTAGAAAATGTCCTGGACTTATTAAAGTCAGTAATGAACAAGATTGCCTATTCTAACCAAAGAAAACCAGCAACATGCCTTGAAGTACAAAGCAGCTATTTTCTGAGCAAAGTAGGACATGCACATGAAGTATATTAAAAGGGAGGGGGTGTGTGTGGAATCCACCCACATGACTTCTCAGGCAAGACTGGTACATTCACATTCACACAGTTAGTGGGCGAATGTTCCATCAAGGTATGCAAAAAGGGTCTCATTGTGCTCAGTCAGCAGTACTATTCACACTTATTCCCAGCTAAGTGGGCTCAGTGTGGCATTCTTAGTGCTCTATCTAGAGTAGGAATATATATCAACACAGTGACGTTCACCTAGAGCTGTATCAATTCATGAAATGATTTAGAAATGTGCTCCCCCACTCTTTACAAATATAAATGTACCAAGGGATTCTCTGGAACTAAATAGTGGCATGAAAATTGTCTCCCCTTGTCAACCAGGACCTGAATGTGTGTCTCTCTGAAACAAGATTTGGGCTGATTTTGGGCTCATTCCAGATAAAGAACATACACACGTATGTACAAATGTACGTATGTGAAGTAAATGTACATCCCCTTAGCTAAGACTGGTTGAATCTAAAATTTGCAACCCCTGCTGAAATACAACCAGTGTTGTCAGGTGCTTTAATTGGTTTAAAAAAAAAGATTTACACCGTACTTGCTTCTCTTTATAAACAGACAATGACTGAGACTCAGCTATAACTATTGAGCTGCCTTTGGAAAAGGAAAACTTTTTCCAGGTCAGTTTTGGTTCAATTGATAGATAAATTCATATAAGAGACATTATTGACAGCAATTAATGCCTTCATATGAAATCAAATACTAGTGAAACTGTCATCCCATCTTATTTGGAAGAATTCTAACCTGTGGAAATGATTTTTAAAATGCTCTAGATTTTGTAATCTTTTTTGGAGGAAGATGTAACATTATTCATGCCCTGAATTTGTCTTTGTGGAGAGACAAATCCTTCAAGATTTCCAGTTTTAGGTTCCTTTATTAAATGATTTCTCTCCTCTCCCCCCCACGCCTTTCCCAGTTGTGGAGAATGGTCTTAATTGGTTCAAAGGATGGCTTAGAAAAGTGTCAAGCAACAACCATCATGAATGCAAAGGATTCTTTGGAACACCTGTCTTATTGGGAAAAATAAAGGCCAAACTGCTATCTAGCAAAACTACTTCAGTATCTCAGCATTTCCAAAGAAGAGAGGGATTCTTTCATTATGACTGACTACCGTAATCCTATCAATAGAAATACAAAAAGGCAGGAGAGAAGGTTTCCTAAAAATCCTGGTTTGCCCACTTACTTATTTACTTTCCATTTCAAGATGGAATCCAACCAGCAGTCCTTTTTAGGGGTGTCAATCATCACTCGGGAGCCATATTAATATGAAATTGGCCTTTAGTGGGAAAAAACAAAAGGTAAGGTTTCATATTGTAATTAGGTACTTTTTTGGAGATTTTCAACCATTCAGTAAAGATTCTTTCCAGCTGTCTGGCAGTTTGAAATATCCACACATGCTGGTGTGAACATGTAGCACTGGTTGGATTAAGGAAGTGATGCTTTCTTCCTTGGCTTTGTCTCATCCATCAAAAACTGTTTTGTAAACTTCATGTTTGCCTTTGGCAAACTACCTGAAGTGGGAGAAAAGGTTGAATAAGAATTTCTTATTCTGCTCTCTAATCCACAAGCATGTAGTGGAGGGGAATGATCCTTTCGTGAAAAGTATTTTAAAAGCAAATTCTAAACATGTTTCCAGTTATGGCAGCAGTAAGACAGATAAATATACCTGTTACTATTAGCTCCTAGAGAAAGATCCCTATGTAGACTGCATGGATATATGTCCGATATTGCAAACTGCCTGAACACATTTAACACATTTTGTGTTAAAAGAAACCACTTCAGAGAAGAAGCTGGCTTAGAAGAAATGAAGACTATGTTAGAGGATAGTAGTAATCTCAGCTCTAAATTCAGTGTTTTCTGTACTGGCTCTGAGCCAATAAAAAGGCAACAAGCATAATTTCCTACGTGATATATTAATTCAGGAGGTTAGGGTGGTCCGAATAACAGGACAGATTGGTGTGTGTCACAGTTGGAGAAAGTGCATAGGTTCAGAGGCGTGAAAGCAGACATTAGTGTGCATGCATGCAAGAATACTTAAGTTGTGAGGATACCAAGAATGAAAAGAAAAGAACGGTCTCCTTGCCTAAAACCTAAGTGTATCTAAGCAAGTATGGAAGGGGAGGGGCAGAACTGGAACTGAGGGGAACAAAGGTGACAGCCCAAGAATGTTAGGATCAGTCCCTTTCCTGCTCGTGTTTCCCATTCTCTAGAAAGGAAAGACTTAGTGATGGTCGGTCCAAGTTACTGCCCTAAACTGGCGACAACAAACATATGATGGAGGAAACATGTAGTGTTCTGGACATTACTTCCTTTTAGTGTATTTGCAAGTGGATTTGGTTGTTTTTCCTCCCAAATATTTTTTTTTTTATCAAAACAGTCATAAAAGGAGGGGCTGGGAGAGGAGAAATGCCAGTCGGAACTGCCAGTGCAGTAGCAACAGCAGCAGCAGCGTCTCCTCTGAGCTCAAACTACTTGTAGTGCCTGAGGAAGAAAGATCAAAATGTAAGCATCTTTGTTTCAAAAAAAGGATAGCACAAGGCTTTCTTTCCCCTCTGCTAAAACAAAAAAACAAACAAACCAACAATAATAAAAAGAAAATGAGAAAATGTGGAAAACGATTCTACAAAAAAAAAAAAAATTCAAATTAGGAAATTAAAAACCATCGCCTGGAAAAAGAGGTGGGCACACTTCACTGGAGGCCCTCAGCTGAGGTGCCTGCATCCCCATCATGGCTGCTGGTCTCAAAGTTGTGCTCCACGCCCATGATGTCTGGCTCCATTTTGCCACTGTCATTGATGAAGGTTGTGTAGGCGTCGCCTTCAGCCATCAGTAGTTTCAGTTTAGGCATCCAGCTCTTACGGACAACACGTCGTGCATTTGTGCACATATCAGCAGCAATTGCATTCATCTCGCTCTCCTTGAAGTTTGGGGCAAAGTTCTGGCAATAAACTGAAGGAAGAAAAGGAAGACCACCTTAATCATAGCAGCAATTGGGAATGTTCCTGGGACTCTTTGCCTCTGTTTCTAACCCCAAGGCCTACTCACGTTTGCAAAGACTCAATGTTAAAACATCAGCAGGAACTGGGAGAAAGCACTTCAAACTTTTAAATCTGGCACTATATTTATCTGTGTGGCATATAAGCATTATAGATTTCGACAACTCACAGAGATTACATGCTAGCTAGATTTCCTAGGTATCCCCTTTCTTTCAAGTGGGAAGTACTACCTTGTTTTCCCGAAAATAAGATCTACCCGGATAACAAGCCCAATTGGGCTTTTGAGTGCATGCACTAAAATAAGCCCTCCTCCCAAAATAAGCCCTCCCCAAAAATATTGCAACACAGCAGCAACCGTGAGGTGACCACGCTCGCCACCTCCTGAACTTCAAAAATAGTCTCCCTGAAAATAAGGCCTCCCCGAAAATAAGGCCAAGAGCTTATTATGGGGGTTAAAAGAAAATAAGACCCTGTCTTATTTTCAGGGAAACGCGATACTTTGCTCCTATATTTTATCACTCTCCCATACAAATATTTTGAAGAGACACTCACACTTCACAGCATGCAGCACTCGGCTGTCAAGAGGTTTCCGGCTGGGGTCATTGGTGGAGGAACGGATTCCAGTGCCACAACTGTTGGCAAGGGTGTTCCTAACAATGGTAAGAAGACAGTAAAAAATGTTATTACATACTGTGTCTTACTGGTGCTCTTCCTCTAAAGACTAATTCTGTCGACTTGTATACTAGTCAGATGAGCCATGGTTGCACAGTGGTTAGAATGCAGTACTGCAGGCCACTTTTGCTACCTGCCAGCTGCCTGAAGTTTAGCAGTTCAAATCTCACCAGGCTCAAGGCTGACTCAGCTTTCCATTCTTCCAAGGTCGGTAAAACAAGGACCCAGATTGTTGGGTCAATATGCTGACTCTGTAAACCACTTATAGAAGGCTGTAAAACATTGTAAAGTGGTATATAAATCTAAGTGCTATTGCTATTGGAATCTGTCATTAGCTGAGTCTCAGTTCCTATCTTGTTCCTTGAGCCTAGGACTACATCTCCAGAGCAGAAAGGAACACAGGGATGAGAAGGAGTAAACATGTAGGAAGAGACACCCACACCCAAATAGTTATTTCTCCCTAGCACAGAAGATCATTTACTCACCGGTCAAAAAAGGATGCTAGTAGCCGCCTGAGAAGCACTTTGTGCCGTGTCCCAGCACTAACATGGCAATTCATCAACTGTGCCCGAGTGATGTACACATTAGTACCTGAACAGAAACATGTTGTCAAAAGCTTTATGTAGTAGACAAAAGATAATGCGTTTAAAGTGAAATTCATCCCATTTCTTGCTGCTTCCGATAATGTGATGCCACCTAGTGGTTTGGCAAACAGACCACTTCATTTGATAGCTTTGCTTCAACCAAGTCGACTTCTATAATATAGCACATGATCTGTTTGGGAGTCATCTCTGTGGCTAGGATGTTTAGTGGCTTATGGATATTCAGAGGACAAAGTCAAACCCAAGCAAGAGTTTTGAATTTTTAAACATAGAATTGCTTACAAAGATTAATTGAGAGTGGTAACGTCCTGGGGTATTGATGGGCCTTGTGGATTACAGATACCAGTTATTGAGAGAAGAAGAAAGGAAAATAATAATCTGCAAAGAAGTATTCTACAGTACTACAGGATTAATTTTTGGACTGATCTGGTGGATTATAAAAATTATAAGATTGTGATACTGGTGTGAAATTGGAAGAGAAAAAAGTGTTCTTTTATTGGTTTAAAATAGAGGAGTCAGAAGTTGGTTGGGGACTAGGAGATTATTGGGGTGTATTTTACTAAATTAAGGTCCCAATTAACCTGGTTAATAGACATAAGTAGATACAAGCAGAAATGGCAGGCAATCCAAATTTAAGCAAATTAGGAAAGAAAACAATTGCACCATCATCTGCAGCATCAACTCCATCAAGTCAAAGAGAGAGCATGTTACAAGCAGAGAAATCAAATTCATTTCAAAAAGATGTGATGACGATGTTCCAATCTTTACAGTAGGTGATAACAAAGAATCATAAGGTGAAGAGTGAGTTGGGAGAGGTGAAAGAAACAATACACGATATGAATGAAAAAAATAGGAAATTTCCAACAGATGATAGGAAAAAATGGAAGATATGAACCAAAGGCTTACACAGGAAAATAAAGAGTTGGAGGAAAACGTGATTTTGTTGTGAATAGCAAAGGCCGCTTACTTTCTGAGATTCCAAAACATAGAAGAGGAAAAAGGAGAAGTCCTACCTTTATAATTCATTTTTAACTGATGCCTTTGAGGATGAAATATTGACGTGCTATGGACAAGCTATCCTCACAACTAATTGGATTCCAAGTCCAATATTCACATGTACAGTTATGCCCATTTCAATGGAAAAAGACATGCATAATTTTATATTGTTACCATATTTTTTGGAGTATAGGATGCTGCAGAGTATAAAACACACATTAGTTTTTGTGGAGGAAAACAAGAAAAAATATTCTACCTCTGCCTATAAGCATCCATTGGTATTCATCTGGTTAGTTGCAGCAAACAAACAGCTTGGTCAGCTTCAGCACGTTATCGTAGTCTGATTCAGCATGAACAGCCTGATTGGTGGTTGGATCGGCCACCAGCAATACTGCCAATCAGCTGCTCCAGGCTGCGGGAATTGCCAGTCCATTGACGTCTCCATGTGTTACATTTTTGGCCTCTGCATGTTGAGTTTTTGGCCTCTGCATGTTTTGTTTTAGACCTATTCCAGGTTGCTGGGATCGCCATAGCACATAGCTGCCGATTGCTGCCTCCGCATGTCACATATTTGGCCTACACACGTCCCATTTTCAGAACTGCGAAAATGTGATGTGTGGAAGCCAAAAACAGGGCATGCGTAGGCTGAAAATGCAACATGCGTAGGTGGCGATCTGCAGTGATGTCCTGTGGCAATCCCTGCAGCCTGGAACGAGTTTAAAATGGAGTGTGCAGAGGCTGAAAATGCAACGTGTGGAGGCTGAAAATGGCCGGTGGATGTGAGCCAGCGCTTCAGCAACATTCACTGTATAAGACGCACAGACATTTCCCCCCATTTTTAGGGGGATGGGAAATGCTTCTTATACTCCGAAAAATATGGTATTCATTTTCCTTGGTTCTCTTTTCTATGGCTCAGTATTCTGACATGTACAAAGTGCCATAACAGGTAATGCCAGTACAGTAGTCTTCAATTTACAACAGCTCATTTAGTGACCATTCAAAATTACAATGTCACTGCAAAAATGTCTTATAACTGTTTTCAGTTATAGCTTTCCCATCAACTCCATGATCACGTGATCAAAATTCAGATGCTTGGCAATTGGTTCATATTTATGGCTGTTGCTGTGTCCCAAGACCATGTGATCTCCTTTTGCGACCGTCTGACAAACAAAGTCAATAGGAAAGCCAGATTCACTTAACAACCAGGTTACTAATTAATCAACTGCAGAGAGCCACTTTAACAATTGAGGCAAGAAATTGTAGAATGGGGCAAAACTCACTTATCAAATATCTCATTTAACAACATAAAATTTGGGCTCAATAGTGGTCACAAGTTCCTTCCTTTAATTTTGGGAATTAAAGGCATCTTTAAATAATGTTAGCTAAAATTTTGACTCTCTTGTAACATAATTATCAGGACTCCTTTTCTTGTAGACAAAAAATTAATCCTCCAAAGAATAGACTGAATTTTATGTAAAAGGTAAGAAAGGTTTTTCTTATTTACTGAAACCAGTTTCAACTCTAAGGAGTCCTACCTATCACAAGTTCCAGTTTCTCAGCTGGGTCACCCTCGTCATATAGCTTCGGATGGCATCGGTTTCCAATCTGATTGATGAGCTCTGCAGGCAGTGAAGCTAGGTCCTGCCGTACTCGTATCCGGTTGCGAGACTCTGACTGCACCTGATCTGGCAGTGCTTCTACTTTTTCTGCTGAAAA
>JAPKID020004138.1:0-11874 GCA_026931265.2 Tropidonophis doriae
ATCATCTGTGGTTTTGGGGTGGAATACCATCTGTACGCTGATGATACTCAGCTGTACATATCCACCCCAAACCACCCTAACGATGCCGTCGAGGTGCTGTCCCGGTGTCTGGAGGTCGTACGGATCTGGATGGGTAGAAACAAACTCAAGCTCAACCCATCCAAAACCGAATGGCTGTGGTTTCCGGCACCCCAGTTCAGCCAGGTAAGTCCAACACTGGCCATTGGGGGTGAACAACTAGCCCCCGTGGAGAGGGTGCGCAACTTGGGTGTCCTCCTGGATTCCTGGCTGTCCATGGAGGACCATGTGACAGTCATGGCCAGGGGGGCGTTTTATCAGTTACGCTTGATATGCCAGTTGCGCCCCTTACTGGACCGGGTGGCCCTTCGCACAGTCACTCAAGCACTCATGACATCCCGGCTGGACTACTGTAACGCTCCCTACATGGGGCTCCCCTTGAAGTGCACTCAAATGTTACAGTTAGTCCAGAATGTGGCTGCGCGGGTGATTATGGGTGCCTCAAGGCAATCCCACATAACACCTCTCCTGCTCGAGCTGCACTGGCTACCTGTGGCCTTTCGGGTGTGCTTCAAGGTGCTGACGACCATCTTCAAAGTGCTCCATGGCTTGGGGCCTAGCTACATACAAGACCGCCTCCTGCCCCATACATCCCTTTGCCTGATCCGCTCCCACAGAGAGGGCCTTCTCCACGTACCGTCGGCTGGGCAATGCCAGTTGGCGACGCCCAGGGGACGAGCCTTCTCTGTGGCGGGCCCAGCCCTCTGGAACGAACTGCCCCTCCGATCTACTCACCACCCTGGACCTCCGCCTTTTCCGCCAATGTCTCAAAATACACTTATTCCAACAAGCCGGCCTAGCATAACCCCCGTTTCTGACTTTTATAGGTATAATTTCAAATTTTAAGGGTTTTATTAGTTTTTAGCACAGGGAATAATTTAATAGTTTTTAATAATAATGTATTTTTGTATTTATGTATGTTTTTAATAATACCTGTGCGCTGCCCTGGGTCCTTTTTTAGGAGAAGGGCGGGGTATAAATTTGAAAAATAAATAAAATATACTGTCCAATGACATCTCCCAGCTGCAGATCATTTGGTTCTGGCAGGCTATTTCAGTAGGAATGGATGAGGATTTTAAAACTCCATAACAAATCTTAAATTGTATCACATGCTAGAAATAGTCTCCTAAACTGTGATTAGAGCAATATGTTATCTGATTTAAACTAAACTTGTAACATCAAAGGGAAAAAGAATTACTACTGTGATATGTCTTCTGAGGCTTACTTTATATCTAGGGACATTTCCTACTTACAAGTTCAGACAAGGCTCTTGGAACATATTATCAGCTCTCTGATATCAGGAAGAAGCAGGGCATGGAATAGTTGGATCAAGGCTGAAGTCTAAAAATGAGTTCATCAGAAAATCTTCCAGGCAATGACAGTAAAGAAATAGTATTTGCTATTATAACACTTGCAGAATTCTAGACAACTGTCTGTAATTTCTGTCATAATGAGTTGAGTATTGATGAATTCAGAAATTAACATTGGTTCCTTCCATTGGACAATGATTTGCCTTTTTAATTTGCCTGTGCGCCGCCCTGGGTCCTCTCGGAGAAGGACGAGGTATAAATTCGAAACATAAAAATAAATAATAAAATAAACAGAAGAAAGACAGAGTATAAATCCAATAATATATAAAAATACAAATAATAAATGTGTCACTTTTATTTCCTGGTAAGTATCAAGCAGAGTATTCTTCTAAGACTTCTAGCTGAGGTTGGCCTAGATAGCTTACGATTAAATACCTACAGGGCTTCTGAATGGGCATGGTTTATTAGCATGTGTCTTCTTAAAGTGACCTCTGACATGGATGAAAGAGAATAAACTTTAGTTGACATAATTTGGCAAAGATGTTGAACCAATTCTAGACTAATGCTTGTCTGGGCTTCCCCCCCCCAAAAAAAAAAGTTTTAAGTATACTTGTTAGATTGCTTTTCAGATTTTAAGTTTTATTTTTCTATTTTTCCTTTGCTATTTTAAGCTTTATGGAAAATTATTTTTGAAGAGTGCCCTTTAATTAATACATCTTAGTAACTAACCTATTTATATTTAATCACTATATCTTCAATCATAATTATGGTATCTCTACATCACCTTGTAGAGAAGATGGGCAACATACAAATTTAATAAATGCTTAAATAAATGTAACCACTTTGTTTCTAAAATTTTCTAGCAAAGCAGAAGTCAATTGAATATATACCATCAAGTTAATATTGACTGCATAGATAGACCAGGATAATCTATACACAACTGGGTTTTTAGATTTTCCAGCACTAACCCCTTAATAGAATCCTACTTTATTGCTGATCTTCCATTTCTCTTCAAGCTTTTGCAGTATAACTTTTTCAATAGAGCTTAGTTTTTGCACGATGTATCTAATTTTTAAAATGTATTTATCAGATTCAGAAATGCAATAATTTGACACTAGTTATTTGTTTATCAAGTAAGAATTCTGGATTGACTTGCTGAATGATCCACTGATTTGTTTTCTTCACTATCTGTAATATTCTCATATTTGGCCCGACGCCAAAGTTTCAAAACATCAGTACTTTTTCAGTCCTGCTTCTTCAAAGTCCTACTTTTGCTTCCATAAAGGGACACAAGGGAAACTCTCGCCAGCAAGATTCTGATCTTTATTGGTACAGACATGTCCCAGGATCTTCGTGGCTACTTTTCCAAGTGCTTGTCTGCAGTGAATTTCTTGAATACTGATCTCTTTACTGTGGTTAGTTGATCCAGAAGCTGTCCATCACAGTTCTAAGTTTTAAGCTGCTTGTTCTTGTAGTTATCATTTTTTAGGCCTTCTTGTAATTTTTGTCAGAATTTTCACTGTGATTCTTGATTTTTATTACAACAGCTTGCAGATCAGTTACATTTTTAGCTATTAATGTTATCAATATAGCACGATTTACTGATTTGTTTCTGTCTGTTTTTAATACTACAGACTTCTTATTTTTAAACAAACACAAACATAACAGAAAACAAAAAACACAAAAACCATCTTTCATTACAAATTGTAGAAAGTGTGTCAGTTGGTTACAAAATTTCTGTGCATCCCTTCCATAGTCATCACTTATAATTCATATCAAATCACATATTTTGGTTCAAATATATTTATATATATATATTGCGATTATTATACCTCAACCTTCATTTGACTATGATTGTTTTTACATTCTTTTATATGAAATATTCTAAATCTAAAATAAAATTATATAATGGCATTCTATTAGATCTTCCTAAAGTCATCCAATAACATTACATCTTTATAACATATACTAAATAAAAAATGTTTATATTTAATTACAAAGCTTTTAAACCTCCTCTCATAATCTCCATTTGTAGTTTATGTGAAATTTCATATTATCAAACTAAGTATGTATGTACTGTATGTATGTATGTATGTATGTGTGGGTCCTTTTTTAGGAGAAGGGTGGGGTATAAATTGGATTAATAATAATAATACTATCATTATCAGTTTAAGAAAATAGGGAGCATTTGCAGATTCCATACATAAGAAGAAAAATTAAAAACAAGATAACACACTGTTTAATGTAGTTTAACTTCGCCACTTGCAATCTTCTGTCTCAATTTTAATTTAGCTTTTTTTTGGGGGGGGGGTAGTCTCTTTTCTAATAATAAAATTTCCTCACTTATTTGACACATTTTCTCTTTCTACTTTCTTCCCGTTCCAGAGCTGTCCCAACTTCAGCAGCTTCAAGGCTGCGTTTCTGTTGTCAGAAATGAGAGGTGTTCTTGGATCTTTCAGGGACTTTGTGGTGTACCTGATATCAGCAGGGGGTACTCTCCTCAATCACCATCTCTGTAGGATGGTTAGGTACAAACAGAACATCCAGCGACAGAAATATCGACTGTGATCTTGGAGCCCCAAGATCGCACGTCGTGTCATCGTGATGTCAGCCCCTCCTTCCTGAAAAGTACATTTTTAACATTCATGTGACTGGTGATGGGATGGGGCTGAGACTGGAAAGGAACATCTTCTCTGTTTTGACTTAGGTAAAGGGTCTGAGGAAATGTGAGCATGATGCAAAATATGAATGATGTTTATTATTAACTCGTTTTCTCAAATCTTCCACTACAGTGACTCTATTAAATGACAATCCCAAAATGGATTTAGCAAGTAGGTTCTCATTCTTTTTCTATTCTTTATTAAGTAACTTATTCATTGCTAACAAGCCTTATTTTTTTCCCATTCTATGATCACCTACCATCCAAATTCCCCTATTCCAATTGACATTTTCTCTTTTCAACCAAATTATATCTGCATTTTTTTAAATTAATCTCCCCCACTCCAAATTTTGACAAAGGTTGGCTGAAAAAGTCATGAATTAAAGAATATATTTCTGTACAATATCCATTGTTTAAGTAGTAAAACATGATATATATATATATATTAACAAATAACTTTATTGACATACCAGCAAAGGGGAAAAGGCAGTTAAATTAAACATTTTTTTAAAGCCAGGCTAATGGAGGAGAAGGAAAAGAAGATGAAGAAGTAACTTTTTCTTCATGGATTTATTTGGTTAATTTAAGGATGCTAACCAGGTCAAGTGAGTTGTTCTTTCAAATATAGGTTTGCTCCTCATTTTTCCATATTTTGCTTTTTTCAAGGATTTAATGGTGCATACTCAGTCTGGTGAAGTCCTGTTGCATTACAGCAGTTTACTTTTTTTTCCCAGGCCTTGCTTGCCTGATCTGATCCAACAAGATTCTTCCTTCACTTTAAATGTTATTAAGGAAATGAGGATCAATCTGGGATCCTATTATAACTCATACAAAAATTCTTAGCTGGGATAAGGGCAATGAATATAATGATTTCAATGAGTTGAAATCCTCTGGAAGGTTCAGGTTCCCAGGAATTGTATATGTAGGAAACATTTTGTATGTATGTATGCATGCATGCATGTTTATAAGATTTACACATTATCTTACTCCTACAAACTTTTTAATATGTCTGAGAGTATTAATCCAAACATTATTCTTTCACTTTTTTACCCTTTCTTTTTTCATTTCTCCACTATCTCTCAGCCTTGTAATACTAGAAGTGTCATTTCACAGAGGCTCCACGTAGGTATTTCTTCCTCTATTCTGTGAGGTACAATGAACATGTCATTCAAATGTTCTGCTTCACCATTCAGTTTAATTCCTAATGCATTTTCCTGTGTCGTTTTGAAGACTTTTTTTCCCCACATTGAGGCTTGACATAAGAGGAGATGGTTTAACTCAGCATTGAGGATTGTGAAGTCACAATGCTGTATTTATACTAGACAGCGCATACTAACATGCCTCTGACTAAATACACTTCCCCTTTCTGATGTAGTCACTTTGCTGATTATTATTCTCAGCAGACACTCTATGTAGTTTCCTGCTGTTTGCATTAATCCAGAATTTGTTTAATTCTCAGTTTGATTTAGTTCTGTCTGATTTCTGAAAATCTTATTCCTCTCTGTGTTCAGCTCTTACATATCTCTCATCCCTTCTCTATTTTTCCTTCCCAGCTCCATAATCCACAAAAATAATGCAGCAGAATAAAAAGCAGAATAAAGTCACTTTTTGCCTGAAATTTGGGACAATCTGAATTATCCTATTCAGTAAAATGAAATAATCAAGAATTCTCAAGGAAAGTTAAACATAAGAGTCACTATAGGGATGAAGGGCAGAACATCTCATCTCTATTTCCTATGTTTTTACATTAGAAAACACCACCAGAAAATACAAATAAAGATGGAAACTTGCCCTCTGTTACTAACTGATATTCAAACCCTCCTGTTTTTGTTCTGTTATATCCAGTGCAAGGAACAACAGCCTACAAGAACCATTGTCTTCATCTATTGCTTGAATAATACATCATCCCTTATATATTACAGCACTTATGAATTACATTTTACAAGCAGTCTTGTTCATATTATACTTCCCAGCGAAATGGTTCTTGCGGTGATATGTGACAAATAATGTTGATTTGGTTGGTAATTACAGGCAGGGAATTCATTCATGGTTCTGCAGAACTCCAAGTATGTGGGGGGTGGTAGCTAAAACAAAACCCTGGAGGTTATATTGGCAAGGGAACAGACAAGTGGCAGACACAGGAGCGGTGTGAAAAATAATGAGTTTATATCATCCATAATGTTCTATGGGCTGGCTGTATCAACTCATTCTGGTCCAGATTGCAGCTTGTTAGCTGGCATAAATTTCAGGGAAGACTTTACAGGGGTTTTGAAGAATTTAGCTAGTTGCCAATTCATTCTGGAAATAATTCAGAAGACTGGCTTTGATCTTTAAAGGATTCCATTGATAACTACATCAAGGTATATCTCCTCCAGTATTTTCTGCTATTTATTAAGATCTTAAGAGGTAAATGAGCTAAGACACAATTGTCATTGAAAACTATAAGGACAAACGCCTTTCCCTCTCTGATGGTGCCTTTCAAACAAAATTTTCACAGAAGGAAAGCTCAGGTAAGCTATTTAATCACAGTTTTTGGAAGACCAATGAAGTTTCTGTATCTCCTAAACTTAGGAAAAATGGAACAACCATAATAAATGCGGGCTGCTTTTTTTGCATAGCAATTGTGTTGCTCTTTTAGATGATTATCTAGTAGCCTTTAATGCTGTCTCTTACCGCTTTAACATTTCATAACGTAAATTTCAAACTTACATTATGTTTGTCATGAAACTGAACAAGAAGTCTTTCCCTTCTCTCAAAATGTGACACCCCTGATAATTTTGCTGCCATAAAAGATAAACTCCATAGAATGACTACAAGATGAAAACAGTTCTTATCTAATCAACTGTTTCATGAAGGTCACTCTTCTTATTAAGCATATGAGGATAAAAATATGGATTTTACATAGTCACAAACTGAAGCTGCTAATTCAGTGATACAGAATGATACACTGTAAAATTCAAAGTTCTTCACCTTAAACAATAAACTATATGTGACATTGGGTGCACAACTTTGTTCTTCATATGTTTATCCTTTATTTTCCACAGCTGTGGGTGTTGCGTGTATGGATGTATTGCAAACTGCAAATCCAAATTAAGATCAGTGCTATTCAAGTCACTCAAATCAGTGCTATTCAAGTCACTCAAATGATAACTTTGTTCATTATATGTGTTCATCGAAAATTAAACCTAATCCTAATCTTGGGTTCCCCTCATCATCCCCTTAGCAATGTTTTATAGAAAAGTGTGATTGAAAAGGATTAGTCAATTTTAATTTAATTTAATTGTAGTACTCCTGGAGGTCAATTTAAGGCAAGGAGTTCTATATAGATAATAATTAATTTACTCCATCTGCTGAGCCTATCTGAAATTTCTCATACCATATACTTTCATAGTTGTCTAAAATTATCTGAGATGCTGAAGACTTTTTTTCCCCTTTGGGGAAAATACTGATTCAGAAATATCACAGTTTCTTAAAGTATGACGCTGAAAACACAAAAGCACAGAATACATAACAATACCACTATCATTTAGTCTTCTATAGTGCTTCATGGTACTTTACAGCCCCATCTAAGCAGTTTATAAGTCAGCATATTTTTCCCAACAATCTGGGTCTTCATTTTACCAACTTCAGAAGGATGGAAGGCTGAGTCAACCCACCTTGAGTCAGTCAGGGTCAAACTCCTGGCAGTGAGCAAAGTTAGCCTGTAATATTACATTCTAATCACTGCGCCACCAGAGCTCAAGGTATGACTTCCATTCTATTACAAGGATTAATGTACTTACCATTAGAATACTTGAAAGACCAAATTAAGGATTGATTATCATGACGAAAATCATGAATGTGGTTGCCAAGTGTCAGATATTGATTTGATGTCACATAATCAATTCATTCTTATTTACTATGCCTTTAGATATTTAATTATTGCTAATTCACTTTTTCCACCCTTTTTTATTTTAAATTTTGATAACTTCTTTTGCTGTGAGTAGTATCTTAAAATCTGAAATATGCACTATTTAAAGAACATCCAAAGATTTCTATCAGTGTGTGTGCCCTTACAATATTCTAAATATCTTCTCCCACACACGAGATGTATGGATCAGATAATTTAATGAAGGAATTTGCAAAGGCCCAGTTCCTAAAGATTCAGAAAATCAAAAGGGGCCTTGGTACATTTGCAGCAATGTTTCTTTTCAGATCATATACGTATTTGAAAGGGATAATGGTTACACTTTAATGCCTTGAAAATTCAAAACTGACCCATATCATGCTTAGATTTAGGCAATACAAATGACCATTCTCTGGGAATTCTAATAAATGAGAATATAAATCCAGTTTTTTTCAACTAATGTAGTGTACACAATATTACACTTCACTTAATTATTTTCTCTCCTCTCCCTGCCTGTTCTTGTTCTTATTCTATCTACTCCCACACTTAATATTTTGCACTTGGAAGGAAATCAAGAGTATCATGGTTCTTCCTCCCCTCTAACTCCTAAAACTCTTAGGACTTGCCCAACCAGTATTTTACACTCAGTCTAGCAGCTGGCAGAGAAATTGGCTTTCTCTTATCTCCCGTGGTTTCTTGTAGCACAACTACTTCTCTTGGGAAGTTGTTTATTTCTCTTTTCCCCTTCATATCCTTGACTGTCTTTTCTCCCTACCCAAATTGTGAGGTTTTTGGTGTCACAATGATGAACAAGATGCAATGATGAGAATGGTATTGCGGTTGTAGAATCCCTGTGGGGATCAGTGGAAGTTAAAAGACAGGTTGGTGTAGGAGGGGATGTGGAATTATGAAAGAAAAAATCTGGCTGGTTGCCTGTTTAGAGTAACTGTGAAGAATACAAATGAGAGGGATGTGGTGGGAGAACTCCTAGTGACATTCCAAATCATACTGTTACACCATTTCTGTCCACCAAGTAAACAAAATAAAAATAAACTCTGCATAAAGTTGTTTCTGGCTCAGTTGCTAAACAAAATAATTACACGCTTGCAATCTGGGAAATTCTGATCAAAACCTTCACTGCAACCTTCTCCAAATAGTGAGGAACAACACAAGCCAGAATTTATCATCTTAAATGATCCTTCTGATCTGGATTTTTGCAGTGGGAAAGTTGGTAGCCCTAGTTTTGATCACTGATATAGCTAATGAAGCACAAAGGAGAGGAATAGTTAGCACTCTACAAAGCAACAAATCAAATACCACACATCAGAATACCAGATCAACTTCTTACATTTTCAAGGATAAAGATTTAAGCCACATCTTTCTCTTTATGATATTTAAACAGTGCACAATCTTTCTTATACATATACACAAATATAGACACACAAGATCACTTAGAGCAGAAGACATATTTTGCTTGTAAACATTGCCAAGTTCAAAGCGTAGCATCTTCAGGTAGGGCTAGAAAAACCCTGTTTATTTTTTCCACATAATTTTATTAGGGGTTACAAATGAAAAGAATAATACAGGCTATAAAAAGTCAAAATAGAAACATACAAAAGAATAGAAAAGTGTAAACAATTTTTAAAAAATAGAAAAAAAGAAAGGAATAAGAATGAAGTTCTCCTTTCATCCCAGCAACTAAGGACAGTCTTAATAGTTATCACTATCTCTAATACAACACAATAGATCTTGACCCATAGCTCATCTATTTAAGAAAAACAAAACAAAACATAAATCCAAATGCTTCATCAGTCATCCTTTGTCAGGAAAAGTAGTTTAAGGGCAATCAGAACTAACTTTTGTTTTCTTGTAGCTCTCATCAACCTCAAATTCCTTCTTGAGTTTGTAAAATTATCTTTTAATCCCTTCAAAAAGAGTCCAAGAGTTAGTTTTCTGCTCATCTATGTTTCAAGGCAAAAATCTTTCATACCCTTTAGCAGACTTCTTCTTTATATCCAATAAATAAAGTTTGTTCTTTTCTATATCACAGCTAATAAAATATTTCAAAACCTTAGCAGAGCTCTTTCTATAACACACACGCACACACACTTGTTCCCTTGTTCAATATTTGTACATCTCTTTTGCGAATAAGTTATCCATCAATTCCATTTACTGTATGTGCCCATATTTTTCTCATTATCTGCTAAATTTAAGTCCCCCTTCAAAGTAATTTTGAAATCATATGCTGCAACTAGTTCTTATTCTGTAATTTCATTAGAAGTTCTGTCAACCTTATTAAGAAATTTATTTGCTTTGTCCAAAAGCTTGGAAGACAAATATGTTCAAGCTTCTACTATAGATTTCTGTTTGGTCTTCTTTATCAATCAATCAATCAATCAATCAATCAATCAATCAATCAAATTGTTATTTATATACCGCTCCCTCTCCCCAGAAAGACTCGAGGCAGTGTACAGGGAATCATAAAATACATAAATATAAAACAATATAAATATCTAAAATCTATTTAAAATTAGCATCGCCCTATGTTAAAAACTTACATTTTAAAATATTAAAACCCAATGAACCCTATAAGATTTGAGTATGTAGGTAGGAAAGATGGATCAGGCCAGGCCTATCATCTAGCTTCCTCTAGTGTTCAACCTTCCATGTCCCCTTATCATTTAAAAAAAAATCAAATCAGTTGCCATTTTTCCCATGGGAAAATTTATTCTAGTAAAATCTCTTCATTGGCATTTAAAATTAAAATTCAAAGTGCTTCTGAGCCCTTAATCCACCATTAAATTTTCCAAAGTCCATACTCAAAATACCCTTTAAAAGTTATTTTTCTAACTGACCTAGCAAGTACAATATAACTTGACCTTAGGAAGAATCTTTTGGAATTCAAATCCAAAGTGATTAAGAAGTAAGGTGTGATTGAGAGATTGTGTTTCAAAGGCTAAATCAAGAACTGTGAGTAATGATGGTTCCTCCCTTGACTCCCAGCCCTTAGACAAACCTCACAAAATGGCAAATCCCTTGGTTCACTCATGAGCAGAAGTTGTGCAGAGACACAGGAGCTATCTCAAATTTATCTCCTTAATTTAGAGAGAATTTTGGCAGCCAGTTTTCCTCATCCCGTGTGGATTGTCACATCATCAGGAAAGGGATGTTTAGCTCACCATGTCTGTCATACTAGAATTTGAAGGACTTATTTCCATAATGGTGAAGTCAGTGGCATCCAATGTGTGCAAAAACTAGGCTAGATGGCTAACAGTACAAGTTTCCTGAATAAAATGGGATTCCTGGCATCCACCTAGGTTTTTGGCTGTAATATTGCATTTAATGACTTGCACAGCATCTCTCTCTCATCTTCTCCCTCTTTCAATCACGTTACCCATTACAGTCAACTAGTATTGTCCTACGCCTGACACTTTTTTTCTTTTTCTCTCCCTTTCTGAGCTGCTTTTTCTCCAGAATAGCATCCTCCAAAAAAATTGCTAACCACACTTTTGTGACATTCAATTTTGTGATCTTAATTACTTGATTAGAACCATCCCACCACTGCTGCCTGAAATTGCTGACATAATTAGTTTCACTTTAAAAAGCTGCTGCTCACAGCACCTCGAATGCTAGTAAAGAGGTGGTGCTAGTGCATTTCTTTTCAATGCATATTCCACATTATGTGCCTTTTTACAGTCTTGTAATGCCTTCTTCAATGAATGTAAATAAAAACATAAATTGTATTCTTGCTAATTATACCACCATCAGGGTGAACATTACAAAGGGAAGGAAGTGGAAGAAAGAGTTATATGATTTCTCTTTTTACCTGGTTTCCTCATGAGTTGAGTTCCAGAAACTTTCCTCACTGTTTGGGTTAATGTGGCAGTTTGGGGTTATATCCTTTTGATACTGTAAAGCAAAAAAAAAAAAAAAAAAAAAAA
>JAPKID020004139.1:0-11874 GCA_026931265.2 Tropidonophis doriae
ATCAATAGCAAAAAGACTTAGATCCCAAAAATGACTTTATTTGAAATTTCACTGTGATAGCTGAATTAGATGGCAATGAAAAACATGATTGAATGTATGAAATTTACAATGTAACTTATATGTATGCTTGTCCTTTGTTTTTCTTTAAAAAATATTGTATTTGCATGAAGTTTTGGTGGGACCACCACCTCCGGCATGGAAGCCATTAAAATGTTATTTTAACCCTATAACCTTTTTCTCATATATATTGTAAAACCAATAAAAATTGTTTTATGCAAGAATAAGTCCAGTGTGATACTGTAAGCTAATGACATGAGGACAGAAGAATGGGGAATCAAGCAATAAATAAAATAAAACATACAAACTAATTATTCCTGTTCTGTGTAATTAGAAGTCTTTTTACATAAACATACTTGTGCTAATTATCATTACAAAGTATTTTAAAGCTTTCCTTAATGTAAATATTAGATATTTTAATAAATATGTTAAAGAAAGAAAAAAGGAAAACACAAGATGCCCTTCATCTCAGTGCTTCATCCAAGGAAATCTCAGCTACAGAAAGTTCCTTTGATTCGAAAAACATGGAGACTGAGCAGATGTTGCCTGTCATTTTGGAAACAAATTCTAATTCTCACTCGAAAAGTCGAGGTCAGTCATACAATTTATTCTCAAATATTTAATTATTGCATAACCATCTTTGAAGGACTGTATACTGTGTAGAATAAGAAGACTGAAAATAGCATCTCTATGTAAATTATTTGTTCATTTGTTTATACTGTGAATATACAAAAAAGTTTGCCCAGGCTTCTCGAATCATAAATAATTTTCATATTGAGAGAAGAAGCAGTCTCTAAAAATATATAACTAATAAATCTGTCTCTTTGAACTACACTGTCATCAGATAGGTATTTCAGTACATAACTCCAATGAATTTCAGAATCTAGACATCTCTGGAAAGGGAACAAAATTACCATAGGCACTTCCACAAATAACTAATATAAGGATCTACAGGAAGTAACAAAATGGTTACCGTATATTCCAGTGTATAAGACGACTTTTGAAACCCAAAAAAGTCAACCGAAAATCGGGGGTCGTCTTATACACCGAGTATACGCGCCCCGCGCTCCTCCGCTATGTTTCTGACTGCTGCCTGGCTCCCCAGCCGGCAGTCAGAAACAGCTGAGAAGTGCGGCTTCTCCGCTCCGTTTCTGACTGCCACCTGGCTCCCCGGCCGGCAGTCAGAAACATAGCAGAGAAGCGTGTGGCGCGTGCGACCTTCGCATGCTGCCTCTTGCCTCTCCGCTCTGTGTTGTGAAATCCATCACAAAAATTCTGATACTTCTATAATAAAAACAGCTGCTGTGGTTTCTAACTTGGATTGGGGCTATACTCAATTGATCATCAATCCAAAGAGGCGCCAAGCCAATGGAGGCTATACTTAAAATGTGAAGTTTTTTTCTCTTCTCTCACTCCTCAATCACCTTTTACACAAGCATTAGGAAAATATTTTTTGAAACAAGCAATGAGAAGGAGACATAATTATTCTATTGCTGGGAGTTACGACTAAATATATTTTGCAGAAGGATTGGTAAAAAAAAAAAGTTCAACCTCATTTCAGATGAACTAAATTCTATTGTTGTTCCATATGAAGAGTGGGATACAATTGTTTTAAATAAATAAAATTATCTAGCCATTTCTTACCCATAATCTGCATTGTAATGGTGACCTTGTCACTCATGTTTTCTATTTGCACCTCAACTTCATATTTCCCAGAATGGTGACGTTCTGCCTTTCGGATAAATAGAATAGTATCTGTATTGCTGTTTCGTATTCCCACTTCCTCCGAGTCTATTAGCTGACCATCTTTTTTCCAGATAACTTTAGGCCTAGGTTTCCCCTGTGAAATGAAGAAAAATGGTCAGACTGAAAGCAAGTTTAATTTTCAGTGGTTGGTTGCATTAATCTCTTGTCTTGTGTGAAGAAATTGTTTCTCTCACATTCTGTGTAGGCTTATTTCTTGCATATATAGTTAGAAATGCAGTATATAGCTGTAGTCCTCACATACAGCTAGAACAAAGCCATCACAAAATATTTTTAATTGTCTTATTACAAAAAGACCAGTTGTCACTAGCACTTGCTGCTTCTCAGGAAGATGTTTTGTTTTTTTTAATCAGCGTCATGGAACAAAATACACATGGATGCCCGAAAGTCAAGAATCTGCTTTAAAAAATGTGTGCTTCAATTTATACATTGAACAAGAAGATGCCTTTTGTTACTGTTAAGCTAACCTTAGTCTAGTACGGCTTAAACTGCTCCATTTAAGATTGCAAGCAGTTTAGTATACCATTCAAGACAAAATACAATTAATTTTATAAGCCACAGTTTAGAGCTTTGATTTTCTCTTATTATGTGGCCATCCAGTTATATTTTATATATATATTTATATATTTATTAAATTTATAAACTGCTCCCTCTCCCCAACGGGACTCGGGGCGGTGCACAGGAAGTTAAAAACATATAAACATATAATTTACAAATATTTAAAACCGAATTAAATAGTTATCTCCTGTGCTAAAAATCTTAACATCTTAAAAACTATAAAACTGTTTCCCATTAAAATCTCAATTTAAAACAATTTAGATTTCAGATTGCAGGCTAGGTAAAATAGATTAGGCCAGGCCAGCCTGATGGAAAAGATAGGTCTTTAACTTTTGGCGGAAGGAGCGGAAGTTCGTAGTAGTTCTACGGTTACTGTCGAACCGATTAGTATTTATGCATTCATGCATTTATTTAACTTAAATGCTGCCCATTTTGCCCGGAGGTTCAGGTACATAGATTTACTCCAGGATGTTTAAAATTAACATGTATTAAACAAGTAGCAGTTCAAATTTTTTAAAGTTTATCAAGTTTGGATAGTTTAAAATGGAGATGAAGGATTCCAATCATTCTTCGCAGTTGCATTGGAGCAATGGAGGGAAAATTGTACAACTTGGATTGTAGAGTTTCTTTTCCTCCTGAGATGAGTTGAAGTTTTTCATAACATCTGAATAAATTATTGTCTAATTTATATTACCTTTCTGTTTATTGCTTATCTTTTGATCTAAGCCAGCGTTGCTCAACCTTGACAACTTTAAGGTTACACATACTGGCTGAGGAATTCTGGGAGTTGATGTCCACACATCTTAAAATTGTCAGTGTTGAGAAAAATTGCTCTCAGACTTTAAATGAACCTTTTTTTATATTTCGACAATTATGAGATTTAGAAGTATCTCTTTAGTACAGCTTTTCACATTAGAAATAGAAGGCAGAAATAACTTATTTAGTGATGGCACAGAGTTTCTTTTCACTGGCTGTTCTTCAAAGTTCTTTCTGGCAGTGTACCTCCTTGCAAACATTCTTCTAGTAACATGGCAAAACTAGAGATACTACCATTCACTCAGTTGAAGAGATGAGACCACAAACATTGTCCTCAGCTAAATCAGAGATGGACAGTGCTTATATAACTTGATGGAAGGATGAAAATCCAGACCAGATGACATTTACCCAATGATGAGGAAATTTCTTGACACCTGGATAAGAATTACTCCAGAGATACATAGGAATGCCCACTGTCAGTTTCTTCAACAAAGATAAGACTTTGCCCTATGATCAATATAGACACCATCACATACCTGGAAAGGAATTACAATGTTGATTGTATCACCAACTTTCTTCATTAAAGTTTGCCTGAGATTGCGTGGCAGCCTAATTTTAGGGCGCTCTGTAGATCAAAAATCAAGTCAGAGGATAATTACTCTATTTCAGATTATTGTACATATACATTGTATTTGTACAGAAAAATAATTTGACAATATGTATTAAATATTTACAGCATAAAAAAACATAATTTAAGCATATTTAATGGTGATTACTTGGAGGTTTTTTTTTTTAATTGTGCCATGGCAAATGCTGCAAAAATACATGGGAAGAAGAAACCACACTGGGGCTCTAATTGTTCAATTAATTATCCATGAACATAGGCATTTGTGAGAGAAGTAGGAATCTAAGAACATCTCAAGCACTATAAGATTGCTCATCCATGTTCTAGTGTAAATCAGGTCTTCAATCCAGTTGAAGACCTGATTTACACTAGAACCCAGGAGATGCTAGACTCACATTAGAAATCCAGATTCATATGGTTAAAACTGAGATTCCAACATGGAACCCAACTACAATAATACCTCTATAAAACTTCATTTGATACCTGCTAAACAGCTTGGAGTATCTGAAAATTTGTCAGAGACTTTTAATGAGTACATATACTTCAATTCTTGGAGAATTTTATTTTGATTTCTTCCGTGAAAGAAATAAAATGTGACTGGTAGTGTCATCTTGACATTTGTTTGTAAATGGATGACTGCCTCTGTGACAATTATTTTTTGGAGCTTCCACAATATGCTTTCAAAATTCAAAATATTCCCTCTGGCCCCAAAAGTTTAGAAGACTGATGAATTTAAAATATTAGGAAGAATGAACACCAATAAAGAAATTTATACTCCCTTGTGCTCCAAGGAGCTTTTCATTAAAGAAATAATTATAAATGGCTTCAGGAATACTCTTGAGACACTTACGCAAGATCTCTTGAACAGTAACTGGTTCCTTAATCATGGCTGGTTGACTTGTCCCTGCTAAATTTATAGCAGTGATGCGAAAATACAATTTGTCTCCTGTAACCAAATCTTTAAGTAAGATGGATGTGCGTTCAGTTGGGCTAGGAAGAGCTGGAATCCATTCAGTGGCTGCAGATATTAAAAAACAAACTACTAGATATTTTTAAAGCACATTTTTATAAGATTTTGTCTAATGGCATGATAATTCTATTTATTCAAAGTAAGTTCAACTTATTCAAAAGCAACTTCAATAGCACTTTTCTATTAGGTGAACTTGAGATTGCTAACTAAACTTAACATAAATCTAAGGAACAATGAGAGAAGGGAGAGACTGTATTTTGAAATTGTATCTACTGAAAATTGCAGAGATCACAGGTTACTTTAACATTTGTTGTAATAAGTTTAGGAATAATGACTGACAAGCTAAACATGTGTAACAATCACTATCACCAAGTATATTAGATCCAGTCATTTCCGTGGA
Source organism: Tropidonophis doriae (assembly GCA_026931265.2). Taxonomy (NCBI): domain Eukaryota; kingdom Metazoa; phylum Chordata; class Lepidosauria; order Squamata; family Natricidae; genus Tropidonophis; species Tropidonophis doriae. Next base: position 5,131 of record JAPKID020004139.1, read on the forward strand.
GGTAGAGAGACAAACAAAATACATAACTGTCAAAGTTCATCCTGTATATTTATACCCACTCTGGTAAATTAGCTCATATTCTGTTTGTCTGCCTATGGCAACTCAAAATCAGACCAGGGATGCTTTGCGAGTTGACACTGTTATCATCTCTGTTTCATCAACATTTTAGGAAATAGGCACCCCCTCAAAAGAGAATCTACATAATATTAGCCCGTTTTAAACCATAATCTCTTCTTTCTTCCTATTCTTTCATATCACTGTGTCTTCCTATCTCTGCTTTATCAATCAATGTCTACTTTAGCAAACCCAGCAAAACGGGTATTATTTGTTCCTTGGAAGGTATTTCAGAACACACCAGGGCTTACTCACATCCTTCTCTACAGTATTCAATATTGTAGCCATCCAATCCTCCTGCTCCAATCCGTTCAGGGGGTCTCCACTTCAGGGTAACAGAAGTGTCAGAAATGTCTTCTACAGTAAAGTGTGTTGGCTCACTTGGAGGAGCTAAACAAAATGCAAAAGCCAAAGACTTTGCATGATATGTTAAAGCTGAACATTAGCTTCATTTTCCTTATTAAAAATGACGGCTTATAAGATTTTAAGTTTTTGCAAAATGTAATTTAAAATTATAAAAGCAGAAGTACAATATTTTTTTAACAAAACCCCTCTTCCCTCTATGACACACAAAATATTTGTTAAAAATGAAGTAGCCTATTAAAGCAATCCCTTTGAAGAATCTTAAACTTCGAAAGAGCTTCCTTAAAAATGGACTTTTGACAGGGAAGACTTCATGCTTTTAGAAAAACAACACTTTCATTGAAGATTCTAAAGATTTGAAGAATTTAACTGTGGTAGAAGTAGTAATATGAACATCACATGGAGCTTAGTGAGTTAACAAAAATTTCTTACTTAGGTCTGGAAGATGACAGCCATTATTGTATCTTTAGAATAGGATTTCCTAAGGTGAAAATAGGTGAAGATGGAGGCTGCTGAATGCTATAGCACTGGCAGCATTTAAGCACTCTTGTGGAGCATAGTTTATACCTTTTGGAGATTACAATCCTATGGTAGGTTATGACTAAGTAGATAATGTTACATTTGTTAATTTGACTCAAGGAAAAGGCAGAAATTATTAGCTAGCATGCCAATAAAACTTGTATAATGAATGTTCTTAACCCCAAAATTAACAGCTATAAGCAAGACAAGAAGGGATACCATATGCTTTCTAATTGGCAGTCAGTATTGGGGAGACAGATTTAGAGACAAACAATTTTCTGCTTCAGCAGTTATCAAACAGAAGATTTTGAAGTAGAGTTTTCCCAGTGCTATTATTCTATTCTCAACATTGTCATCATTATCATCATTGTCATGACTGTACCTAAAATATTTATTTATACTATGCTCATTCTCAAAGGTTCGGAGCAGCTTATAATTTAAAATATATTTTGCACAGATGACCTGCATTTCAGTCTTTGAGATTCCTCTTTAGCAAATATTCCTCCATCTCAGTCCACAAAGGCTTCACATTTCACTGTGTGACATAATACTCTATAATCATTCAATAGCTGATTCATCCTCATTTTGTTTAGACTACATGCAATAAGGGAAAAACACTTTTAAAAGAAGGTAGGTGGGTTATTTTTTTGTGCCATATGTGTGCTTATCATAAATTAGGCAGCTTAAATGTTGTGGTATTTAAACACATTGTGAACACTACTTAAAATATTTCAACTATGCAGAATGTTCCACACAACAGATAACAAGCCTCTTCTCTTTTCAAAAAGGTTAAAAATGACACAACAGATGGAACATCTAATGATAGCACCCATCCTAACATTGTTGCGATAAACACATTTTCTCACTTGCCTTTCTGGAATGACATTCAATTAAAACCCGCCTTTGAAAGTAATTTTTAAAAAAGCATGTGCATCACTCACACATGGATGTGAGCATGTTACCATAAAATGCACATTACAAACCCAGTGCCTCATCTCCAGAGTTGCAGGTTGCCCCTTATTTCTAATTTGGCAAACGTTCTTATTCCATCAAAATCCTGGACCTTTTAGCTCATCTGTTTCCTGTGGGAACTCTTCAATTGTTTCCTGGACTGAATCGTCTTCTCCTTCTCCTTCGCCAGTACAATTGTTGAATGGCGACTGAAGATCAGAGCTAATCGCGTTCTCTTCAACTATAATTTTCTCTGCTTGTCCATTCTTAGGGTCTTGGATTTCCACACCGTTACTTTCAGAAAACTCTTCTCCTTCTTTATGGACTTCTATGAGTTGAGCCACCTCGTCAGTCATTGCTTTGACTGCTGTACCTTAATTTCTCAAATGCTTCTTTCTCGCAATGACTCACACAGTGTGCCCTTAACACAAGGACTACTACAAAATGGTGGGGGTCATAATGATTATTTATAGAAAATCCATGGATATTTTCTTAATCAGATAGCCTTACAGCTCCACAGGGGAGGTGGACTGGGTGGCGTTAGTAGTTTACTACGGCATTTACATCCATAATGGAATGGGGGAAGCTGAGAGGCAATGGGAGGTCACTGTCAATTAGCTTCCCTCTCTTGTTCAGCCTAGCTTGCCTCTCACACTTCTAATTTTAACAGTTAGAAATTCATCAGCAATTTTATGAAACTAGAACCTCCATGCTCTCATTTTCAAGGACAGGTAAAAGGGGAAAAAAACAAACTTTAAATAGTTATACATCTATGTTCTCTCTTCAAAATTGTTCATTTCTTTCTTGCGTTCTCAAGGCGGGATTACAAAGAATTCAACATGCATGTTGTTGACACTCACCAATTGGCATGAAAGGCTGTGAGGCAGGACTAGGCCGAGACATGCCAACTGAGTTCACGGCATAAATTCTCATCTCATAAACAACTCCTTCAATCATTCTCTTTGCTTCATAAATCAGATCCTTCAAAAGGTCAAAGTTCAACCTCATCCACCTGTAGCTCTTCTTTTTCTTCCTCTCTAAGATGTATCCTGGAAATCAAAAAGAAACTATAAGGGTATAGAAAAACTGCCTTGGGCCATATAGCAGTCAAGTAACAACAGCATAACCATTTTGCTTTTGATGTGCAGAAACTTTCAAATCAGATTTTTTTTTACTGCATACATATTTCATGCACATGTCATTTAGTCTCCATATAGCTAGATTATGGAAGACAACATTAAATAATATCTGGATTCTCAATGCTTTATTATTTAGCAAATTAATTATTAAATTGAGATAAAAGCAAAAATAGTGTAAACATAAGGAAACCTTGACCCAAAGTATTATTCAATTACACTTTGCTATTACAATGCCTTGTAGTTCATAAGTATTTCCTAAAATCAAGGTTAATTGTATTGTATATTAAAAGGATGGGATTCATAATACTACATAATGAGACTTTTTGGAACTATGGTTAGATCACAACATAATGCCTTTTTGAAATATTTAATTAAGAGCAAGCTTCTGCATTAATCAGAAAGATTGTTAGAAATAGTTACATTTTATTATTAAACATTTATAAAATAGTTACATTTTACTGTTTATTGCCTCTTAGTTCCCCAAAAAATAAGTTTTGTCTTTCTTATTATATACCTTAACTCAAGATTATTTTAATAAACAGTGTCTGTCGTACAGCTGCATGCTTTAAAAATTGCTCTAAATCATCAGCCAATTACGTATTTATTTCATTTACTAATATCTAGTCAAATATCACATTGTTATACTGAAGTCACTCTCTCTTTTTCCTTACAACCTTTGCAGCATCCACGTGATCAGTCACATGATCAAAATTGCAACGCTTGGCAACTGAGTCATATTTCTGATAGTTCCAGCATCCCGAGGTCATGTGATCCACACGATTGCGGTTAAACTGACTTGAAGTTGACTCTCTTCCATGGCTGGAACTTTAATCCCTTGTGTTTCTATAGTCCACTCACAAGTCATGTTTATTTATTATTACTCTGTTCTCCTGCCTAATGTATCACTATAGCATTCTGTGTAGAAGAAGCACACACCATGACCAAATTGAAATTAACACCTCTGCTCTCATTTCTGAGAAATGTAGCAGCCTGAAGAAAACAGGCTGTCACTGCTGACAGACAGACAGATAACATTTATTTCTTAAGGGGATATGGACCCCAGTAGCAAATCCTATATTAGCTCAGTTTTTATATTTACCATTATAATGGCTGATGTGGAAGATTATAAGGCATCCCACTTAGCTATAATGACCTAACCAAAAGCTGGATCTCTGAGTTATCAATCTGCTTATACAAAAAATAGGCAATCTACACATTATTGTGTAATTTAATAAGTTGTGACCTAATTTATTCAGCCCAATAACAATACACAAAGTATTAAAAGCTCACTCTCTTGCACACCAATTGAAATAAAACATGCCAAGCCAACAGCCCAACTGATTATTCCTCTCGTTAAGAAATCTAAACTTTAAAAGTAGGGTAAACTATCCATGTGGATTGACACCACCCCCCCCCCCCCCGGTTTCTGTTTCTATTTTTAACATCCAGTTACAGCAAGAAGATGTCAGAACTTGCAGTTGTGAATGTGATAAGACTTCCCAAGGTCTACATATAGGAGTGAACTTTATGCAAGGCAATCTGATGCACTATTGCTCCGGAGGAGATCTGATATTGTTCAATAGAGCTTAAGCTTTTCTAGTCATCTTCAGGACTGGAATGTTTTCTCTGTGAGTGATAGCAAGACTTGTTTTTACACTGAAATATGTCTCTTGATTACATGCCTACGTATACTGTATGAAATAAATACTATTAAGTCCATTGCTTTTCAAATTAAACATGTGAATGTGAAATACAATGCCTGCCCTTCATTGAGAATTCCAAGTGTCGGGTCTATGCAGACCCCCAAAATGGGAACTTGTTAATCAATATTCCTCTTCAGCTCTCTGCTTCCATTCAGCAGGTCGGTGGGTGGAGCTAGCAGAATCAGGGACAGGAACATGGCTCCATTGCAGCGAATGCACGTAACGTATTAAGAGGAGACTTAGTCCCATATGCCTTATTAAAACCATTTGATCTGCATAATGCCAATGTTATTTTTGTCTACGGTCTCATCAAGAGATAGACAGTCTGATCATAATGTGTTTAATCATGCCAATATTATAAGACTGCTAGCTTAAACTCTATCTGTTCTGATGACAGTTCCTTCCTCTCTTGACACTTACTAGTCTCTTTGAAAAGTGACCTCTGCACTGAAAAATGCTTTGCACACTACATCAACTGCAAAAGAAATGTGTGATTTCTATTTATGCTTTCCATATAATACCTGAAATTGATTGAAACCACTGGTTGATGAAATTTGGATATTTTATTATGAGCTTCGATTCGAGACACTTTATACAGAGAAGGAAGGTGCTCCTGTTTCCTTTTGTATGCCTTAAGTAGCACATTGTGAGTATGTTGTCCTTGAAACGACAAGTAAGAGAAATCAAAGCACTATCTGATTCTCTTCCAAACAGGTGCTTTGGAGCATATGAAGCATGTATGTTGCACTTCTCTACAATACTTAATAGTAGCCATGTGTTTTTTATAGGATCCCCAAGCTGCAATCTTCAGAAAATGGTCTACTTTAAGCAGTTGTAGACAGATGCTATTTTATATCTCCACACACTCCAAAGCATGTTTTTGAAACAAATCCAAGGCACAGCTCTGCCATATTTTTTCTATAAGTAATTGACAAGAAACGTCTGCTCCAATTAAATGTCTACTCTTCTATTAGGATTATTGTGGATTCTTACCCAGTATTGGCTGTCCTCCATCATACTTAGGTGGCTGCCACTGTACTATGCAGTCATCTTCACCAACATCAGAGATTTTAGGAGCTTCTGGTGGGTCAGGTATATCTGGAGAAGGAGGGAACGATGAGTATTTTCTTTTTCTAGTGCTTATTAGAATTTCCTCTTTTTAATTAAAGAACTTGCTGTTACACAGTATAGTGATGACATCTGCCTATTTGAATTATTTTAAAGGTCTCTTAGAGAAATGAAAAAGTAGGAAGTGCTCAAGAGAATGATTTCTACATATTATTTCTAGTTTCAGAAGGGCAAATGTTACTGTTCCCATCAATATTGTTTTGCCCATGTTGAAACCAAATAGTTGGAAAAAATAGACTGTTGTAGAAGGAATTCAATTCACATCTCTCTCTCTCTCTCAATCTGAATCTCAAGGGAGATAAATCCAAAAATCTTTAAATGACACTTTAATGACTTAAGCCAGTGTTTCTCAATTTTGGTGACTTTAACATGGATGGACCTCAACTTCCAGAACTCCCCAGCCAGCAACCCATCTTAAAGTCATCAAGGTTGAAAAACACTGACTTAAGTCATTACAGCGTCACTGAAAAATTTAACTTTGAGTTAAGCTTATGAATGAGCTTTGGGCCTAAGCAATCTTGCAAGGTTTTGCTGTATTCTTGTTTTATTGAACTTTCATTATTGTATTGATATTTATATCAAGCAATTCCTTCTTAAAAATTTTAAAAAATTTCAGGAGATCGCTTCTGGCTTCCGGAGGAGATGGTCGGTTTTTTTTGCTTGTCCGCCGCCGTTCTCTCCTCGGCACCTTCGGGGGCTAGGGGGTGCGAAAAGGCCCCCGATTGTAAGGACGGCTTGCGGGGGAGGAGGAGTTGATGGCGGTCAGTGCACCCCCCCCGCTTTGTCCCAGACACGGAGGGACGAAATGCGGGGGGACATTGTCCCTT
>JAPKID020004140.1:0-11874 GCA_026931265.2 Tropidonophis doriae
CAGGAATAGCCAACAGCCCAGAAGATAAGCTCAAGATCCAAAAAGATCTTGACATAATTAAACAGTAGGCCCTATCTAACAAAATAAAATTCAGCATAGATAAAAATAAGATTTTACATTTAGGCAAGAAAAACAAACTGTATAGGTATAGACTAGGTGAAAATTGGCTTAACCCAGTAACTGCAAGAGGGGTCTTGGAGTCTTAATATAAATTAAGGTATACATTTAATAAGGTATAAATTTAAGATATAAATTTAATAAGGTATAAATTTAATAAATATAAATATATTAATAGACCAGTGGTTCTCAACTTTCCAATGCTGCGACCCTTTAATACAGTTCCTCATGTTGTGGTGACCCCCAATCATAAAATTGGTGTCTCGGTTCCTAAAACAATTGAAAATAAGTGTTTTCTGATGGTCTTAGGCAACTGCTGTGAAAGGGTCATTCAACCTCCAAAGGGATCCCGGCCCACAGATTGAAAACCACTGTAATAGACAGTGCTGCCATACACAAGCCAACAGTGTATGGCAGCAGCCAAAACAGCAAATAGAATCTTAGGCGGTATTATTAGAGGGATAGAATCAAGATCACTTGAATTTCTAGTAGCCCTTTACTAAGCTTTAATAAGACCACATTTGGAATACTGCATCCAGTTCTGGTCACCACAATATAAAAAAGATTTTGAAGCTTTGGAAAGCATGCAGAGAAGAGCAACAAAAATGATTTGGGGCTGAAGGCTATAACATGCAAAGAATGGTTACAAGAATTAGTTTAATGTCTAGTAATGTCTAGTTTAATGACAAGAAGAACTATGGGTGGCATCATAGCACTGTTACAATATTTGAGGGTCTCCTACAAAGATGAGGGGGTCAAACTATTTTCAAAGCACCAAAAATGAAGATAAGAAACAATCTGTAAGCAAATTATTTCATTGGTTTATTGCTCTGTTAGAAAACTTCTCCTTAATTATAGGTTGCTTTTCTCCTTAGTTAGTCTTCAAAACTAACTAAGGAGAAAAGCAACCTATAATTAAGAAGTTTTCTAACAGAGCAATAAACCAATGAAATAATTTGCTTTCAGAAGTTGGGATGCTCCATGACTTCTACTACTTCTTGTGCCATATCTGTCATCAGACATTGGCAATCATGTTGGTGATCCTACTTTTATCAACAGCTGCACGAAAAAGTGCTGCTGAATTTTGTCTAAACCAGTTCCTTAGATTTTGAAGGCATGATGTTCTTTTTCCGTCTGGACCTCATTTGCCTTCAATCTTTCCCTGGAGGATTAAGTGAAATATGCCATATTTTTCTGGGTGTCGCATCACATGTCCAAAATATTCTAACTTTAGTTTATTTTAATGTTTTTTAAGATTTCCCTTGGCTTTCTCAGAGGCTTATCACTTCCTCATTTCTGATTTTGTCAACCCAGCTTATATACAGTATAACAGGTGCCTGTAAATCCACATTTCAAATGATTCTAGTCTCTAAGTGGCTTTCTGTCAGAGACCAACTATCTACTCCATAGAGCAGGATAAAAAAGATGTAACATCCGACAAGCCTGATTTTCAATCTTACCTTTATGTTGTGACTGCAGAAGACCTTTTTTATTTTGAAGGATGTTGTTCGAGCTTTCTCTATCCTTGTTTTTACCTGGGGCATGTTCCAGCTGGAGACTTTCAAACAGAGACTGGACAATCCTTTGTCTTAAATGATATAGGGTGTCATGCTTGAGCAGGTGGCTGGACCACAAAGCCTCTGAGGTCCCTTCCAACTCTATTATTCTATGTTCTATGTTCTGAGTAAATTTGCTGGGGGAATAGCTAACATTTTAGTTAAGATTCAGAAGGTCCTTCACATCTGTAAGCATTGGACCCTATCTAACAAGATTCAATGGTGAGAAAAGTAAAGTCTTGTGTTTAGGCAGGAAAAACCAACTGCGTATAATAGTCTGACTACATAATAGTCAGTATCTGGTTCAACAGTACAATCCGTTGAGGGATTTAGGTATCCTGTTGAACGATCTAAGTGTCCAAATAGACCTCTGGTTAACTTTGGGTCAGACATGAGTTGTAACAGCCAAAACAGCCAGTGCAGTCCTGAGCTCCATCAAACTCAAGTGTTTAGCATCCAGTTCACAATAAGTGATAATACAGCTCTATACTGCATTAGTAAGGCCACACATTGAATATATGTCCAGTACTAGTCATCACAATGTACAAAGATATTGAGGCTCTAGAAAGAGAGTAGAGAAAAGGTTCCAGTTGGAGCTTGGGCCGATACCTGAGACCCTGACCCACGACTCGACTGAGGACCTGGTGGCCGCCTGGAACATTGCGGCCACAGAGGCCCTGGACCAAGTCGTGCCCTTGCGGCCTCTCACCCTGCACCGAACCACCTTAGCTCCTTGGTTCTCCGAGGAGCTGAGGGTGATGAAGCATCGGAAGAGATACCTAGAGAGCGGTTGGAGGGCTACCCGCTCTGAGTCTGACCGGACACTGGTAAGGTCCTATTTAAGGACCTACCTAGTGGCGATAAGAGCGGCGAAACGCAATTATTTCTCCGCTCTTGTTGCGTCTGCAGATAAGCCCAACCACCCTGTTTAGGGTGACCTGCTCCCTTCTCCATCTGAGGGCGCAGGATACTCCCTTGCAGGGTTGAGCAGAGGATTTTGGTTGTTATCTGCACAATAAAATTGATCAGATTCGGGACGGGTTAGCCTCTGACTGGACTGGTTCAGATGAGCTGACGGAGGCAGGCCTTGAGAATGTCTTCTGGGAAGAGTTCGATCCTGTGACTCTTGAGTACATGGACAGGATGCTGGGGCGGCTGAACACCACCACGTGTTTATTGGACCCGTGTCCCTCCTGGTTGTTACTGGCCTCCCGGGAGGTTACACAAGGCTGGCTCCAGGGAATTGTTAACGCTTCTTTGAGTGAGGGGTTTCTGCCGGCCACCTTGAAAGAGGCAGTGGTCAGGCCCTTCCTCAAGAAGCCCTCTCTGGATCCAGCTGTTTTGGCTAACTATCATCCTGTCTCCAACCTTCGCTTTATCGCGAAGGTTGTTGAGGGTGTGGTGGCACGACAGCTCCCTCAGCACCTGCTGTCTACCTGGACTTGCGCCAGTGTGGCTTTCGGTCTGGGTACAGCATGGAGACGGCATTGGTCACGTTGGTGGATGATCTCTGGAGGGCTCGGGATAGAGGCTGTTTATTTATCCTGGTCCTACTAGATCTCTCAGTGGCTTTCGACCATAGTATCATGCTGCACTGGTTGAGGGGGTTGGGAGTAGGAGACACCATTTTACGGTGGTTCTCCTCCTCTCTCTTTGACCGGTCGCAGTTCATGTTGGCAGGGGGGCAGAGGTCGACATCAAACGGCCTCACTTGTGGGATCCCACAGGGGTTGGTTCATTTCACCCCTTCTGTTCAACATTTATATGAAGCCATTAGGCGAGATCATCTGTGGTTTTGGGGTAGAGTTCCACCAGTACGCTGATAACACTCAGCTGTACATCTCTACCCTAGACCACCCCAACAATGCCATAGAAGTGATGTCCCAGTGTCTGGAGGCCATGCAAGTCTGGATGGGGAGGAACAGGCTCCAACTCAACCCATCCAAGACCGAGTGGCTGGGGCTTCCGGAGTCATGGTATAGTCAGTTGATGCCATCTCTGACTATTGGGGGCGAGACATTGGCTCCCGCAGAGAGGGCTCACAATTTGGGTGTCCTCCTGGACTCTCGGCTGTCCCTAGAAGACCATGTGACAACCGTGGCCAGGGGCGCTTTCTTCAGGTTTGCCTGATACGCCAGTTGCGTCCCTTTCTGGATCGTGACGCCTTACGCACAGTCACCTTGTCACCTCCCGTCTGGACTATTGCAACACTCTCTACATGGGGCTTCCCTTGAGGTGCACCCAGAGGCTCCAGTTGGTTCAGAATGCGACCGCGCGGGGGATTCTGGAAGCCTCTAGATGATGCCATGTGACACCTCTCCTGGGTGAGCTGCACTGGCTACCTGTGGCTTTCCGGGTGCGCTTCAAGGTACTCGTGACCATCTTTAAAGTGCTCCATGGCAAGGGACCCGGTTACCTGCAATACCGCCTCCTGCATCCAAATACCTCCCACCAACCAGTTCGCTCCCACAGAGAGGGCCTCCTCAGGGTGCCGTCGGCCAAACAATGCTGGCTGGCGACCCCCAGGGGGAGAGTCTTCTCTGTGGCAGCTCCCGCCCTCTGGAATGACCTACCCCTGGGCTTAGGACGATCTCGGACCTACATCTCTTCCATCGGGCCCTGAAGACGCATTTATTCTGTGCTGCCGGCCTGTCGTAATTTTAAAGGGATTTTAAATAGCGATTTTAGTAGGGGTTTTAAAAAGTGTATGCTATTTATTTAATATCTTTTAACACATTGTTTTAGATTTCGTATCATTTATTTTATTATGGCTGTACACCGCCCTGAGTCCCGAAAGGGAGAAGGTGCGGTATATAAATCAAATAAACTTAAACTTAAGAGCCATAAATATGATAAAGGGACTGGAGGCATAATCATATGATTTAGGGAGATAGTAATGATTAGTCTAACAAAGAGAAGTCTGTCATTTCCATACTTGAAAGGTTAAGGGAAGAGGGAAATTGATTTATACTGAGGATAGTATAAGAAACAATGAATAGAAGCTTGTCAGAGAAAGATCCAACCTGGAATTAAAGAGAAATTTTCTGACATTGGGAATATTACTCAATGGAAAAGCTGTTTCACAGAGTTGTGCTCCATTACTGGAGTTTTTCAAAAAGTAATTAGATAATTCATCTGAGATGGAATAAGAACACTACCAGGGCAAGTGGGCATGGGGTTGGACTAGAAGACCTCCAGTGTCATTTCAAGCTATATGATTCTATGAGAGAATCATAGAATCAATTATAGACTTGACTTGGAATAAGTAATGTAAAAAGTTGAGGTCATAATTGTATTAGTATTTTACTGTGTTGGGAAGAGTTAGAACACATTTTTCTTCTATCCTTTTTTTAAACCATCCTGCACTCCCCCAATTAAAATTTTTATTTTAATGTAATTTATGCTAATAAACCTCAATAAAATTTTAAAATGAAAAGAAATCTAATTTGATTCCCTATTATATTTCCTAAGAATTTCATTTAGAGAAGCAATAATATTTATTTAATCATAAATGATAAACCATCTCCTTGGTTAATAAAATGACAATTACTAATTATACTAATAAAAAATATTTCCTATTGATTAGGGCCTCCACAACAGTCCCCATTTCTCATGTGCTCTTGGGAAAATTAATTGCCCACTGTAAAACGCATATATATATAAAAGATTTTGAACATTTATATTTTCCATGTTTTTAAACTGTTTTTAAGGCTTTTCAAAATATGACCTGATATTTTTTTGTTGTGATATATGTCATATTAGTATTTATTGTAAAATCTTCAAGTAAAGCCTACAATTAATCCTAGTTTATAATTGGCCTTTTCATGAATAACCTTCAGCATTTTTCCCCCAGCAAACCTGTGATGGATCTGTTTGTAGAGTTGTGCAGCCAGTACCACTTAAACCCAGCCTATTATACTTTTGAATTGAAGTCTGGGGAGTCCCAACAATCTTTGAGTTACAAGCCAAATACTTTGATAGGGACATTAGACGTACAGAAGATGCTTCTAAAATTGAAGGTTCCTGAAGAAAAAAAATTCAAGCGGCCTCCACCAAAGATTCCTGAGGTAAAATAATTTGCTTATGATGCATTTTCTTGCATTATGGCCAGGAATAGAGAAGGGTATTATGTGTTGGATTATTTTAGTATTGCTGATACAATCTTTTAATCGACCGAGTATCACAAGGATAGATATCATTGGCCAAATTTACAAGGATCTAGTGATTCCACTGTTCTGATTGAATTTATAGTTGGAGGTTCTTTTGAGTAGGCTGTCAAACCTGAAAAAGTGTGTGGTTGCTTTATGAATTGCATTCAGTTTAATAAGCTATCATCTTAAATAATGTGATGTTTTTAAATAAGCAGTATATGAATATTTATTAAAATAAAAAGTGAAAGTATGAATTAACTAATTGAAGCATACAAAAATCTTGTTGCTTGGATATGCAGGTCTGACTTAAAAGTAGTCATTTTAACATACAGGTAGTCCTCAGTTAACAATTACCTGTCCAATAACTGTTCAAGTTATAATGGCATTGAATGAGTGTTGGTTACTCCTCGAAATTCTGGCTGCCACAGCATCTCCACAGACACATGATCATAATCTGGGTGCTTGACAACTGGCTTACATTTAGGACATGTGCAATATTCCATGGTGATGATTTATAACCTTCCCTGCTGGCTTTCCATAAGCAAAATTAATCAATTACCCTCTGTGCACCCTCCCTTAGGCACTCTGCATTCACACTGTTCTTCACTGGCCACCTGTATACCCTTGCATACCCCTTTGAGCCTCACTGCACTTGTCAGTGCCTCTCCTACCACCCACACATTATTTCCCTCTCACCATGCCTCACTCGTGCAGCTCCTCAAACCTCTTTATGTTCTTCCCAAGCACCTGCACACCCTTCTTGAGCTTCGGTGTGCTTATGCCATGTCTGACATCCCTAAGCACTTATGCCATGTCTCACATCCCTCAATGCACTTGCTCCATGTCTCTCCAGTAACTCACACATATCCTTCTTGGCCACTTGTATACCCTCTTTGGCCAAATAAATTTTCCATGGTCCTCATTTGTAGGTGTTGAAACTAATTTATGAGGAAACATTCAGCAAATCAGGGGACCTTATAGTGTGCATCCTTGTTTTCTAAGACAACTAAATCTGTTTTTTAGTAAATGTGATTTCTCTTCAGTTACCTTTATCTTCATTATTTTCTTCAGTGTTATATATGATTATTACACTTACGATTTCTATTTATTCATATATCTCTGCAGAATGTTATATTGTTAAAATTAAATGAAGGTATAGAGCACATTTATATTTTAGTTTCGTCATCCAGTTTAAATTATTTATTTTAGCTTCCTCATCCAGTTTAAATGATTTATTTTAATTTTATTTGAATTCTATTGATGAGTATTGTGCTTGGACATCTTGGTTGTTTTTGAATTGCTTTCCCCTAGAAAACTGTGAGACTGGTAATAAATTATCTGAAGACACAAAAGACAGTAGTTCGAGTGAATCCTGAAGTTCCTCTTCAGAGTATAATCCCAATCATTTGCGAAAAGTGTGAAGTTAGTCAGGAATGCATTGTTCTCTTAAGAGATAATTTTACTGGAGAAAAACTGGAATTGACAAAGTCATTGAATGACCTAGGGATAAAGGAGCTTTATGCCTGGAACAATAAAAAAGGTAAATCACGATCTATGTTAAATTATCATAGGAAACTACTGTAAATATTAATGTTTATAAATGGGGACATCCATTTTGGAGGTGGCTAGTGGATCAGTAGAATTCATTTTCAGTCTTTCTATACATTGGTTCTTTTTATCCACCTTTAATATTAATTTTAAAGTTTTAACTTTTAATAGCCTATGTATTTTTATGTTTTAATCCTGTAATTGTATATGTATGGTATTGGAAGCTGCCTAGAGTTGCTTGATAGTCAGATGGGCAGTATACAAATTGAATGAATTAATGAATGAATTAATGATGTGGTTACATACTCTCTTGATGTAATCTCCATGCTATTTAAAAACAACATGAAGTTGCTGGGGCAGACCATCTCTTGGTTCAGGATGCAGTATCCTCAGTATGCTAATGACATCCAATTATATATAATATAACACAAATTTTATTATGGTCAGTGATTAATCCAGAAAACCTGAACTCAACTTTGTATTGCTAGCTTAGGTTAGAGCAGGGATGCTATTGAAGTCCCGGCCTGGTGGATCTGAATGAAATCAAATTAAATCTCAACAAGGTAGAATTCCTGCTTGTCCATGGTGAATCTTACTCAGTTTTATTTCTCTTTATGTTTTAATCATATATTTTTAAAGAATAAAGGAAATAGCTAAAAAGCCTTATTGGAATTACCTGGGTAGCTCTTAAAAGAAATGATAAAAGAAACAATACAAAACCGAGTGATCAGCTGTTTTTTTCCCTCCTGCACACAGGAAGGCTACACTTCGGTAATGAAAGGGACCTTTTTATACCCGTACTCTTTAGTACAGTTCAACAAAGCACATTGATACAAGCCATTATAAATGCGCTGTAATGCTTTAGGTTTGCTATATTAGTTAAATAATTAGTTGGGTGCTTTTTGATTACAAGACTTCTTAAATCTGGATGTTTGTAAACCAGGCATCTGTCCATATTGCTTATTTCAGAAACACTTTTCAATTACACAATTTACTTTTCATATCCCATTGAAATCAGACCGGTGTATATCCTATTCTTAAGTTTCATATAAGATCTTTATTCCATTTAAGCCAGCAGTATACAAAATTTTAAAACTAATCCTGATGAAAAAATAAATTGATTTAAGAATAAAAAAGAAAGAAGTGAATCAGGTTTATATTTCCACTGACATATTTCTAGTATTAAAGCTATATGTAAAATAAGCAGAGGAAATCTTAAAGTATATATAAAATTTCATTTCTGTATATTTTATAAAGAGTAATTATCCTTAAAGCTTAAGAATCATATACCAGATGAGCAGTGGTTTTGCCTTGAAGTTTTAATTGCTGCTGCAACATAATAGGTGTCAGGGTCTTACATTGTCATGTCTATCAATTTTCTGTATTATATTGAATTTGTCTTTTTTAGATTCAAGAAGCCTGTAAAAAAATGCCAAGGCATTTACATAATTGTAACTTGTTCACTGTAAATTTTAGCTATTTTTCACTTATGATCAGTGGTGGGTTTCTGCAGGCTCGTACCTACTCGCAGGAACTGGATGGTGAAATTTAGAGAGCCGGTGAGA
Organism: Tropidonophis doriae; assembly: GCA_026931265.2. Classification (NCBI taxonomy): domain Eukaryota; kingdom Metazoa; phylum Chordata; class Lepidosauria; order Squamata; family Natricidae; genus Tropidonophis; species Tropidonophis doriae. The sequence goes on from JAPKID020004140.1 coordinate 8,938, forward strand.
GAGGGTTTCACTGGTAGACCCAGACATAAGTCTGGCCTGCCGCTGCCGGTAACCCAATGGGAAAGGAAGGCAGAAAGGAAGAAAGGAAGGAAAGAAAGAGAGAGAGAGAGAGAGAGAGAGAGAAAGAGAAAGAATTTATCATCACAATTGAGCCCAGAATTTTGGTTGCTAAGCAAGAGCGTTGTTAAATGAGTTTTACCACATTTTACAAGTTGGTCACTCTCACCCTGTCACATTACTACCAAGCCACGCCCACAAAATAGGCCACACCTACAGAGTATGTTCTAAAAAAAATTGAAACCCACCACTGCTTATGATTATCTGATCTGGTAAAAAAAATCAACTAGTTTTGTTTTATGATAATTAACAATTCCTCAGTAATCTGTCATAAAATATAGTGAGCAACAAACATTTCTTGTTGCTTCCAGTGACATAAGTTAGATCATCAAGACAGAGCACCCATCAAAAGCTTATTAACTAATTTCAAGGTGAAATTTCTTTGTAAGCATTTGAATTGAATTGACATGACATGACATTATTTAACCATTGAACCAATTGAATCAACTACATTACTAGGAGCAGCAACAAGCATTTATCTATACAAATGTATTCAGGTTTATTCCACAAAGTGTTTAAAATCAATGAAAACTATATATAACCCTTTATATAAAACAATAGTGCTATATAGAGCAATGTATTGTTGAGGCAGATACTCTATTAACCTTTATGAAATTTGTTGGAATCCTAACACAACTTGGATCCTTTTCTGCCCTTTATTTGATCATTTAAACATTTAACTTCTGAAGTAATTATTTGGATCTATGATTAATGATGTTCCTATCCCCTATAAGTACAGAAGTGTTGGGGATAGGGTAAGAAGGCCAGTAGCTGGAAGCTGGAACTCGACCACCCAAAAAATAAAATAGAGTGAACTCAGTGAAGTTTTTTCTCATAAAAACTCAGCTCTGATGTGTTTCATAGTACTCATTTAACTGAGTCATTAATTAATGGTGTAAATGCATAGTTACCAGAAAGGAGCCTTTTCTTATTTTATGAAATAAGACTTTCCCAATAAGATCTTGCCTACGTGTATTGTCTTTGAAGGAGGAAATGCTTAAAGCTTTCACCTCACAAAGAGGCAGAAATCTGACAATATATCTTCTTAGACGTTGCCCTGGTACTCTGGAATAGGTGCCTCCTAAGATATGGAATTGCCCAACCATCTGGTCTTGTCTAAGATGTTTCAGCTCTTATTATTATTCAGTATATTTAGGCATTGATGATAGAAAGACATCTTTACCTTTTTGGCTGCTAGTGATGGTTTTTTTATAGTAAACCTTAGAAAAGAGGCAATATATTAAAAACTTGTATAAGTAAATAAATTAATATATTGCATAGTTTCATAGTATAACTTTCCTGTTGTTGCAGCTTTTCCATCAAAAACTCGGTCTGAACCTACTGTGAATTATAGAGGTACTGTAAAATGCATTTGGAGAGTGTCCTTTAGGTTTTGCTTTTGTATGTTTGATATTAATATTTTTATATTTACTGCTATCTCAGGAATCATAATGAATTTTAGCAAACAATAGAAAATGTTTTGTTTTAAATAAAACAAAAAAAGTTTTATTAGCATGAAAGTAAACTGTGGGTGTCAGTTTAATCTGTAACATGCATGGTATCCTAGTTATTTTTAACCGTTTAAGACCAAAGCTTTCATTAACTATATAAAATGGGCAATCCACAGCTATGCATTACCTTTCCCTCCTAGCACTTGGATCCAAGTCACTTGTGGAAATACTTTGGCCTTTATGGAAGCTTTAGGAATCCCCTTTAGGGGAAGCTTTAAGGAGTGAAATAGGTGCCTTAACTTTTTTAAAGATTAAACAGACTTGTCTTGACTAGTTAGGCAAGAAACTGCAAGAATTGATTTCTAAAGACACAAATTCTCAAATATGTTGGTTTATTGTAGAAAATCTAGGAAAGCCATTTGTGAGAATCCAACCAATTATTATTATCAAACACAACTTTTATTTATTGTGAAATCAATTTTTTGCTTTGGCAATGTATTAATCTGATATCAAGCTTTTTGATCAATTGTAACATTTTGATTTTTCACAGCTTCATATATTACTGAATATATTTCAACATTCTAGTCTCTATAATCTATGTCTGTCTGTCCATCTGTCCATCCATCCAATATAGTATTTTAGCCTGAAACACCCTATTTGTGATTTTTTAATAGAATATGTCAGGTACAGTCAATCTAAATTAATTGCTATCTGTTTGCAGATACTAGCTAAATTTTAATGTGATTTTTTTGTGTGTAAAAGGATACAAATTCCAGAAAATATTATGTATTATTATAATTATTTCTATACAAAATAGGGAGGAATATATTAGGCAAGTTATGACTAAGCAAGAATGGGCAATTGATAGTAGAGAAGTAATAATAAAAGTCGTGATAACAATTGTCAAAAATTGCCAAGTGATATTCTTTGATGATATACTGTATGAGATAACAAATTGTGTTTAAAGAGTCTGATAGGAATCTATACCTATAGACAGATACAAAGAGATAAAGTTTTAATATAAAACTTGGACTGAAACCTAAAATAAGTTACTTGAGTGAATGCCATATGACTTTTTTCCCTCTCATGTGTAACTCAAAACAATAATAAACATTTTAAATATATGTGTATCCTTTATACAGTAGAGGTTTCTGATTTCAATTTTCAAATAGATAAACTATTCTATTAAAATGTTATTTGAACTGGATTGGAATAGTCATTGTGACTTGTGCATTTAACAGAAACAAACATATCAACTGGTTGTGACACATCAATAAAAGAAAAGAAAGGAGTACTTGGATTTTTTAGGACAAGTAAGAAAAACAAGGTAAATGCTATATTTGTTTATTTGGCTAGTGATTGCTACTTA
>JAPKID020004141.1:0-11873 GCA_026931265.2 Tropidonophis doriae
CCCTCTGTTCACAGCAACGCTGCTGCTCCCTTTATGGTCCCCCCGGCCCCTCCCTCCCTGGATCTTCCGTAAAAGGACAGGCTGCAGCAGCTTTGCTGTGAACGGAGGGAGAAACATTCAGATTGGGTGGGCGGGTCGAGCAGCTGGAAGAGGTGAGCAGCGACAGGGCAACGAGGTGGGTGTGGATTTTTGCCAATAGCTCGGAGAACTGATGCCAATCATCCCTGCCAGTTTGGCCAAACCAGAAGGATTTCACCCCTAGTTTGTTCTTATTTATTTCAAACTGTTTTGAACAAAGCAAGAATTTATTTATCAAATGTAACTTACCATATTTACTCCTCCAGACTGATAAGACGAACACATGGCCATCAGAGGGGCTAAGCCAATAGTAGTACCATGGAAGGCCATCCCACTGTACCATGTTACAAGAGAGAGAGAGAGAGAGAAATTGTGAATAAAATTTGTCCATCTATGCATGTAGTTACATTTTGAAAGGAGACCAATTTATGTAGCCTAATATGACCGCTTGCACTAACTCTCCTGAGACAACAGCGAGGAACTGGATCAATTCTAATTTTGCATACCATACAAAATACGATAGATGATCTCACAGGGAGGAACTTAAGAAGAGAGAATTATGAGAAAGCCTCACCCTTCTTCCATTTAAATCAGTAGAAAATACTGATCTAGCCTAGCAGGCCAGATTTGGTCCAAGATTACTTATTCTTGCTGTAATTGGCATCTGGGAGGAGTCATACTGTTTCAAAATCAACAACTTACGTAATCAACTGGGCGTTGTCATGCTTTTTATTTATTAGTAATCTGCGCCGCCAAGCAAGAAATGACCAAAGCGTTGAATGTGGGTTCGCAGAGATATCACACTTATTGTAGTCATTCCAGATTTCAAGTCCAACCAAAGCAATCCGTATGTTAAATGGCCTGTAGAACTAAAAGTTGAGGAAGGGGGGAAAAGTAGAAGAGTTTTAGTTAATCAACAGGTTTTGTCTCTATGAAACAGCTCTAATGTGAACTGCCTTTTAAAGAAAGTTTTCTGACAGATTATTTCTTATTATTTCTCTCTGAGAAGTAAATGTCTGTACAGACTAGGGATGTTAAACTGGCAGCCTGAGGGCTGGATGCATAACATGCAGGCCATGCCCACCCCACCTCCACGAATGGGGAAAACATCATGAAATGTCACAAGACAGCAATATGATGCGGCAAGTTTGATACCCATGGTATAGACCAGAGCTATCAAACTCTCAGCCCATGGGTCGGATGCATCACATGTTGGCCACGCCCATGCTCAGTTTAGCAAAGGGGGAAAAGTCCTAATACATTACATTACACCACTGTGACAATGTGAGTTTGATACAATACAAACAATAAGATGATGTTTCAAAAAACTGCTGAATTGAGTTCTTTGTGATTTTCAGGTTTCTAGGATTAGTCTCCAAACGGAAAACGTATTGTGAAGGACAGAAACAACCTATACTACTTCTCCACTCCAAAAGCACCCATCAAAAGTGGTATTCTTTTGTTCAACACTGTTATAACATTTTCAATATCACAGGGGAAAATGAAATATAAAATATTTATTACTAAGGTCCATAATAGTCAAGATATCCTATACTACTGAATCAATGAGAAAGGGTTTTTAAAAATATCAACCATAATGGTATATCTTAAAATAAGATAAACGATTTCTTTTGTTTAGGTATTGGACTCCCCACATAATGTCTACAAGAAGTTGGCTACTAACTGTATTATGATGGAAATGTCATACAGATGAGAGAACACTAACTCCTGTGGGTTTTTTAAAATCTTTTTTTAATCTTTAATGTCCAACTCTTGGAGAATGCCTAGACAGTTTTCTTGACAAGGTTTTTCAGAAATAGTTTGCCATTGCTTTCTTCCATGGGCTGAAAGAGTGTCTGGCCCAAAGTCACCAAATTACTTTTGCACCCCAAGATAGGGTTAGAACTCACAGTCTCCTGGTTTCTAGCTTGATGCTTTAATTATTCCACCAAACTCTCAGCTCATATGACATTATGATAAGATTCTATATGTCCCCTTTTTGCTTAATATTCATAAAATCATTAATAAACTATTATAAATATCAGTGTTGTTTAAAGATATGAAGATGCCCTCAAACTGTATACCAAAATTTTGGAATCTAGAGTTATATCCATTATTATTCATGATTGCAAATTCCGGAATTTTGATATATGTTCATGATGAGGGGGTAGAAAGGAGAATAATTATTTCAGAGTTATTCTGGATTTATCATCTAGGATTACAGATATGTAATCATTTTCTCTTTATAAAGCAACATTCCATTGATAGCATGGAAAGACTGATTATATATTATCTTAAAATTTGGCTGCATGACATATAAAAATACATTAACTTTCTAATGAAACCTTTTCCTTCCTATAATTGTATGTTCCTTTTTTCCTATTTCTTTTTCCTCTTTAATTTTCCTCTTCCCATAAAAATAATATATACTTTTATAAGATAAATATTAATTGTTCAATAACTGTATTTTGGTAATAGATTAATTAAATTAAAAGGCAACTCCCCCCACAATCTTATCTTTACTCCAGGTTTCTTTCTTCAATCCATTAGTTTCCATTTTTCTTGTTTAGAAAATGTGGGAAATTACACAGAATAGGCAGTTAAATATTCAGCTGTTTCTGATTGTTTTTTTTTTAAGATAACAAGTTTTCCTTTAAAACATATACCATATATCTGGTCTTACTTTATCTACATAATTGGCAGCTTCCACTAATTTATTCTTGGTTGCTTGAAGATCATGTTTATTTTTCTGAAACTGAAATAGAAAAATAAATTCAGCCATAATCAGTGCTGCTGAACTGCAAAATAATCAATCAAAACTATGTTACAATATACATTTTCATAAATACAATTAATAAGGTGCACTATGATGCATATATAAGTCTAAGTGCCATTGTTATTGCTAGATGCTAAACAATGACATATGAATGGTGTTCCAACTTCCAAAGCCCACAGAGAAATCCAGGGAGGTTTGCTTCCCATTTGTTCCATTTTTTTACCTACAACAGTTGAGGGATTATTTTAAGCACAGACTTCAGAAGCCTTTGGATCTTTGGGAACAAAAACTTGTGTTTTAGAAAACAATATTTTTAATCCTTCTTCCCTATGGTCAGCTGGTTGCATTACCTTCATTTAGCCTTATGGCAACTCAATCTACCTGAATGTATGAATATACATTTCTATAATTTGTTACGTTGGACATAATTCATGGAGATAATGAGTTAAGTGAAAGAATACCTGGAAAGCTGAATTCCCCTTCTCATCCCCTCCATCCCATGGGTTTAAGTGGGCTTTATAAACTTTTTCTTTAATAAAGAATGATATAAAATATTTATTTATTCATTTTTGAGAGCTGACTATGCAGATCTTGCCTGTTTCTGTTTAAGGAAACATAATTTAATTAAGTGCATTAATTTATGTAACAAAATATAAAAAGGAAACATTTGAAATCTCAAAAATCTCCTTTATTGTTGTACCCCCCCCTCTCTTACACACACCCTTCTCCATAGTGGGAAAGAAAAATGAGATGGCACTTTTGTTCATTTCACTAAGAATATATCCATAACTCAGCAAAATCTGCACAATTTTAGCTATAATTCATGAGTAAGACAAGATGACTTATTCACTCTGAGATAATTGAATAAAAATTTATTGAGTATATTATTATGCACCTAATACTTGGCAAATTCAGAGTCACATAATTGAAGACTCAGGTGTATGATGTATGGATACGTGCTATGGTTATGAATATAGCTGTCACCATGGCTAGGAATATATACTTCTTTGTATCAAGTGTACATTAAAAATAGGAAAAAAATAGTCAAGTAAATAGCCAGTGAGACAATCAAATTACCCCAGAGATATGATGTCACCAGTAGTCCCGTCTTTGAAAAGAACCGAGCAGGAGGAAAAGGAATTAAAATTAAAAATTCATGAATGATCTAATGTCCTATTGGGAATTATACTAGCTAGTTCCAGTAATTGATTAGAAACAGATTCCAGACATATTCACACAGAATGTTTTTACATCTCTATCTATTTGGGCCTGTCCAGTCATCCAGGACACAGCTAGGAATAGTGGTCACACACCCAATTTGGTGTTCCTGAAGGAGTTGTGCCTTTGTGATCTGGGGTTAATAATCATTTCTTCAATCCCTTTGTCATTGTCAGATCACAGTTTGGTAGCTATGATCTTCTTCTGAGTCATACCCCTTTACGGGGGAGGGGTGAACCTATTAGATTGGTCTTCTCCAATGACTGATTGACCCTAATGGGTTTCAGAGGGAGCAAGGAGGTTATGAGATCAGCTGCACAGTCCTGCTAAGTCCCTAATTGCCATCTGGAATAGGAAGGTGAGTGAGGTTTAGACAAGATCGTGCCCAAGTGGTATCTCCTGATCTGGGAAATCTTGGTGTTCTCTGTGGTATATGAAAGAATGCAGAGATATTAAATGGATTAAGAGATGTCTAGAATGCAGCTGGTAAAGGACAAAGAATAAACTCAACAACTAAACACTGCTGTTAAAGAAGCACCTGCCACCACTTAAATCCATCTACCTCTACCATTACCACTAGTTACCTAAAGCAACCAAAAAGTTTGGTTCAATGTGCAGGTGGCAGAGTCCATTTGCAGAGAACCTGCTACTACTGCAGTCTACAAGCTCCAAGGAATCCCAGGTGTCACCTGACTGAGGGATTTTGTCTACAAGTGCTCTGCAAATCAGCCACAGTGGCCTATTAAGAATTTTTCTCCTATCCTCAGATCAAATGGGATTCAAGACATCTTAAACAATGCAATGGATAAAATTTCGCAGACACAATAAATCTGTTGCACCATTGTTATTACTATGAACCTGAGTTGTATTCGTGTTAATTGTATTTTTCCTTGTTTTGTGACATCAGAATTCTGGGTGTCTTTTCAGCAGTTTCATCCACAGATCTTCTCAGTACACTAAGGATCAACAATTAAAGGGAGGCAACTCAGAAACAATCATATTCTTGTAGTTGGAGTTCTAGACACTTACCGGGCACATGGCAGTACTGCCTCTTAACCTCTGGCCGGACAGTGAATGATCAAAATTATTTCTCACAAAACTTATACTACGATTTCCCCATAGACGCTTCTAAGGTAACATAACTGGGACTTTGGTTCACTGATTTGTCCATGTTATGTAGTATCTTATCTGCCCTGAGTTCACCACTAATCACACACAATGAGCAACTTTCTTACTTCTGCATAATCAGCTACTAATAGAAGTTCCACATATTTCATTGATTGTTGATCATCCCTCTTCACCTATGGCAGAAACACAAAAAAATACATGCTTGGGATTTATTTTGGTCAAACAATGAACCTCTGTACATATGTTCATTTTAAGAGAAGTAATGACCAGTCATACATTATCTGAGCAACTGTTCATAATAAGTATCAATGGTGTATCTTATGCAATTTACATGTAAGCTATATATTTAGGAATTGTTTTTATATAGACGATTCACCATGTCTACCCTTCATTTAAGTCCCATTCTCAGTGATCTGCCACACATACACAGATATATAATTGCAAATTACTTGCATTCTTATTTTCTTAGCAAAACATTATGGCTGAGTCCAAAATACTCACTGGACTATTCTCCTATAAATATTAGTTCATATTACTTTATCACAAGTTTGAATGTATGATTTATTTAGGACCCCAAGTATAAACACTAGAAAATATTCCTAGCTCCTTGAATTGACTGAATTATCCTTTAGAAAAACCTTTGGCCTTGTTTATTTATTCTTTATTTAAAAATATACATTCTTAAATAAATACATTTATTTAAAATATACATTCTTAAATAAATAAACAATACTAGACTGATTACCTCATCCACCACATTATTGAAGCTTTCAGGAAGAAAATGGCAATTTAGAATATAATAGAATAATGGAAGGGACATTGGAGGTCTTTAGTCTAACCCACAGTTTAGGCAGAAAACCCTATAACAATTCACACAAATGGTTATTCAATCTCTTCTTAAAAACTTCCAGTGTTGGAGTATTTACAACTTCTGAAGACAAGTTATACCACTTACTAATTGTTGTAACTGTCAGGCAATTTCTCCTAAATTTTAAATTGCTTCTCTCCTTGATTAGTTTCCACCCACTGCTTCTTGTCCTGCCCTCAGGTGCTTTGGAGAAGCTTGACTCTTCTTTGTCACAGCCCTGAGATATTGGAACATGCTATCATGCTGCCCTAGTCCTTCTTTTCATCAAATTAGAAATACCTAATTCCGGCAACCATTCTTTATATGTTTGTGCTGGCTGGGGGATTCTGGGAGTTGAAGTCCACAGGACTTAAGGTCGCCAAGGTTAAGAAACACTGCTCTAGAGCCTTAACATCTTTATAAAATGATGAAAATATTTAAGGACAACAGAAATGAATTGGCTCTTCTCTGCTCAATTGTTTGCCCACAACAGATTAAACAGTTGAGGTTGGGATCAGTGGCTGCTCCTAAGTGGGAGAAAGAGTGTGATAACTGCAAAAGTGCATGCAAGTGATTTCAGACCTGCTACCAGATGGAAGAGGACATATGGGTTATTGTGGTAGCAGTGGTAGCAGTGATGTGCATGAGTGATTTTGAGCCTGGGCAGATAGATTTACCTGAGTGACTTGTAACCTTCCCTGCCAGCTTCCCCTTTGACTATGTTTGTTAGAAGCTGGCAGGGAAGGTCTCAATTGGTAATCACATGACTGTGGGGCACTGCAACTGTCATAACTGTGAAATGGTTGGCAAGCACCCAGTTCACAGTCATGTGACTGCAGGGACATTGCGACAGCCAGAATTTCCAGAACCATTTTCAGTATCACTTGTTCAGCACCATTGCAACTTCAAAGGGTCACTTAACGAGTGGTCAGTAAGCAAGGACTGCCTATCATTTCTCAGCTTCAGCTTTCCATCCGTCAGCATTAGGATAATAAACTAGCCTACATTTTCTGTTGGCGATTAAATGATTGTTGGAATAGCCCAGTTAGAGCAATTTGAAAGCTTAACAAATGCACTACCTTATTTTTCTTTACTCCCTCACAGGGAAAACACCACAGGATGATGTTGCTACATCCAGTCAAATAGGAGGACTAACTCAGACCTACCCTGTGATAATGGGGTTCAGTTCGGCCTGTCAACTCTGCAAGCCAATCTGTCCCCTTTGACTCCAAATGCTCATTTCCACAGCTTCCGTGAGGAACTTTGAGATGCTCAGACCTGTAGATGAAGTGATGCTCCTGGCTATCAGGAAGAGGTTCTAAGACGTAACTGAGGTTGTTGCTTATAACTATAAGGCCACTGAAAAACAATTCAACAAACCATCAGAAGGCAGGGAAAGCAAATCAGCTAAAAAAAATAAAGAAAGAATTTAGTAACAACAGATTTTGGTAAGATGTAGTTCAGAGTTGGTATCTACAAGAGTGACATTTAATAATATTGGAAAGTCACAGTGATTTTCAAAGCTAACCAGGACTTTTAATAACATCCCAGGTTTTAAATTTTGAACCCAACAAAGAAAAGACATGTCTATTTCTAAGACCCCAAAATACCATTCCACTTTCTTAAATGACTATACAGAGACTAATATTAAATATATTACAATAAAACTAAATGAACAAAAGAATTTTAAAGTAAAATTAGTAATAGAAATAGATGATTTCATAATAAAAATGAAAGGCCTTTAAAATATAGAGGTCTAAGCTAGCGAACCAGTCTATGTATATTTACTGCTATTGCTACTGTTTGTATTTTTAAAATTGAGTTTTAACTCATTAGCTACTCAAAATCACTGCTGTGAAATGGGCAGCTATATCATTTGATTGAAACAAAGGAATATATAAATAAATTAATTAATTAATAGTGTCTGGTTTTTTTGAGTTCAACAGTCTTTTCTGGAAGGAAGGCTTTTTAAATCACTGAAAACTATGGAGACCAGCCTTTGAAAAACCCAATTCTCTCATTAGTCAGATGTAAATATTTTCCTCTTTTAATAATATTGGTTTTTTTAAAAAAATATGGAATTTTTAAAATTTATAGTTCATTTATAGTTATCTATGTTATACCAAATAGTCATATTTGTAAGGTGAGCAGCTATGGGAATAAATGAATAAAATATGAATGTGATCAACTGCTAATAACACTATTGTTTGGCATGTTTTCATACATGTGGAATGAGTTTTGGTCAATATTGCCATATTCACAACATACTTCTGGTTTCTCAGAAAAATTAATATCATTAAGTTTCAGGTAAAATCTTACATATAGAACTACTATATTGAAATATTAAGTGTTATAATTCAGAATTAAGTACTGACTTACAAATTTGTTTTTAATAGATACCAGTTTACAAAGCAAGAAATAATTGCCTGTGGTCAGCCTCTTTCTTAGCTGTGTTTTATTTCCCAAAAAGAATTAAGAACATATGCAAGAATTTACCTTCTGCTTTTTGATCAGGAATCCCAAATTATTTTTACATTAAAATAATAATAAGAATGCTGGCCAATATATGGAACAGCTGTACAGTCAATCAAAAAATTAACAACCAACTACAAATTTTGAAGCCACGACTCAAAACACCGGAAAACGGAGGGAGGGTTGAAAATGTCTCACCTTGCATCTCTGATGCTTTCTATTTTGTGTAGGTCTTGTGTATCAGCCATAAAAGGAAGAGTTTATTTTGTTTATCCACCCAGACAATTTATTTACATTAAGTTTGGCTTGAGACTATTGAGAATTTTTTAAAAAATTGGCCAAAGCTATTTCCTAATTGGACAGAAGCCCAGCTTTCAATAGGCTCTGAAGTGACTAAAAGGAAACCAAGTCCTGTTTATAAAAACAATGTGTTTCATTTCTTAAGTGCACTGCAGAATTAGCATATGTTAATCAGCAGGACAGGCTCCTTGCTATCCAAGGATTTTACAAAATCCCATTACTAAGCGAGTACTTCATTCTATACTGTAGTAAGGATCAGGTGTTTACAAGATTGCTACAAATATTAAGACCAAAATAAATATTCAGAACCTTGGTCTGAGATAAATAATATCAGGCTAAAGAAAGGCAAGAATGAATGAAAATGATTTCATCCCTGATGTTTCCAGGTAAACTTCAAAAAAGAAACCACTTATCCCAAATTCTGCAGACCGGCTATAAGTTAAGGTGGACAATACTGGGTTAGACAGTCAATTATTTTATTCCAAATAAACTAAACAAGAAGACTGTAGATCCCCGCAAAATTGAATACCTGGATATAAATTAACATTTGTTTTTATAGCAAGGATAACTAACTTCCAACTTCTGAATTATGTGAAGCTACCCTCTAGCTAGCTTCTTTTTCTCATAACCCTTGAAGTTTTTTAAAATTAGTCTACACAAATTTGATGCAAAACTCTGAAGAAATGATTTTTTTTAAAGAATAGTAAAATAGGGGAATACTTCTTTTTAAAAAGTCAAGTTTCTCCAAAAAAATGTGTGTTTTCAGTGTTCCTCCCCAGTGTGGTTATCTCAGTGTAATCCATAGTGTTTTTGTTGGTGATGGTGGAGAAGGAGAAGGAAAGGGAGCAGCAGCAGCAATCCTATTGCCAAAATCTGCCCATTCCTATCTTGTGGTATTTGGAAGGAACAATATAAATAAAGCTTACTGAATCCTTCTGAGATCATCTTCAGAAATATTGGTTTAACAGCAGAGTTGCATACAGGAAAAAAAGCTCTTTTTTGATCATCACTATTTAGCCATTCGTTTACCTAGTTGTTGTTTTTTAAGTCCTTTGGTCATCACTCTAACTTTTAACTATGAATGCTGAGATTGTGCAAATGTTACTTTGTAGACAGAGAATGCATGAAAGAGCTGGAAACTTACCGTAGACCTCTGCATGTGCTGAGCACCACACTTGATTCACGAATGGTCCTCACTCTTCCATGGTAAAAGCAATTATCCTGAGAGGGAGAAAGGAAGTGTCATGAGCAAGGTAATCTCATCTTGCAGATTCATTTATCTTTCCCTGCTCCTCTGGTAGGGGGATCCAAGTAAGAGTTACATGAAAAGAAAGCATGAAAAAGCATAAAAGCGATCCTATCAAGGCTTATTTAATGCTTTGGAGATAGGAAATCTTTTCAATCTCTCCCTCTACTCATTCCTACCAAAATAAAGCTTAGAGCTGAGTTGTCCACAATGGCTGGGTTTCCCAGACTGGTCTAAGCCACAATAAAGTTACCTTGGTTTTGTCTTAGTTTTGTCTTCTTAAATCCAACCAATTGTAGTTTTCAATAAATAATACTTAAATCAAATATGGTTATGGATTAGTATGCTTTGTAACCCCACCTACTTTTCTTTGCATACCCTCATTTGAGAGATTCTTGGTGCTCTCTGAGCTTGGTTGAACAACTAAGTTCAGACAGCACCAAGGACCCTTCATTTCAACCCTGAGTTACAAATATTTTTGTACCCTCAATAACCTCATTTATTTGTAAATTTTGAGAGAATATTTTGTAAGGGAGGGGAAAATAGTTTGGAAAACTATTTTTATTTTAAAAGTAAGAGAGAGAGAAAGAGAGAGAAAGAATTGTATGTACTAATGCAGTTATTATTCTATTGGATAAAACTTTTGGAGAGAAGACAGTAACTTTTCTGTCTGAAAAAGTTTTACTGACTTCTGGGGTAGCTAGTATTTTACAACTTTATTCTTATGAAACACCATAAACATATTGTGAAATGATAAAACTATACTGCATATAATTTTTGCATAGAAAAAAAATCTGCAACCCAACAGCCATTACAATTTTGCAAAGTCAGCCTCTTTTGGGAAACTACAGTAAAGAGAAGAAGAAAGCTGTTATTATGAACACTTATTTGTAAACCACCTAATTCACCATCTGAAGTGCTGCTATCCACTCAACATTTTTCCAGTCAGTTAATTCAGAAGAGAGGTCCGGCTGGACAAGATCCAGCTGGCATGTGAGTTTAGGAAGGGCTTAAGAGGATAACAAGCTTTCAGATCCCACTTAGCAGAAGACAGAAGTTGAAAGATCAGCTCCTGGAAGATATCCATATTTTTTTAAAGTTCATGAGCACTTCTAGACTGGATAGTTTAGAAGGTACAGACATCACACACAAATTTAGAATCTGGGATTTTCATGTATAAGCATTTTGCTATTGAGGCAAAAAAAAGGTTATAGCCAATCTCTTCAGTTTTATGACACGAGGAGTCCTCTGTAGACAGGAGCAAGGAATAGGGTAAGGTGTCAGACATAGACAAGAGCACAAACACATAATACACAAGTAGGAAGTGCAAGAAGAAAGGTCAAAACATGGCAATCAGAAAGAATGCACATAATCACATGGCTTCATGAGAGTTCAGCTGCATAGCTGCAGTGGTTGGTTCACTGTTGTTGTGGGGTTTTTTAAAAAAAAGTCCAGTCACCCATCAGCATATCACTGTAAGACAGCACTGTATTAGGGACACCAATGAAGTTCATTGTCAATTTTGCATGGAATTTCAAGGACCACACACACATTACAAGCTAATTCTATGCAGTTATGGATCACTGCAGTTGTCACAATGCTCTGAGGTGCTGTTCATCATTACACTGAACAGTTACACCTAACATTTCAGTGAATTCTATGAAACAATATCTGGTAAATTGTTAATGTGGGATATAGTAGATTGCAAAAGTTTTGCTTTTTAAGATAAAGTCAGTTTGGAAAAGGAATAGAACTTATTTCTATTTTTGCCTTTTCCAGTATTCTGCCTCATCTAAATGGTATTTATA
>JAPKID020004143.1:0-11870 GCA_026931265.2 Tropidonophis doriae
GGTAGTCTTATACGGCGAATATAGGCCTAAACCTATTTTTTAACTGTAAAATTAGCGGGTCGTCTTATACGCCCGGTCGTCTTATACGCCGGAAAATACGGTACATAAAAATATTGTAGTCTTTTTATACACATACTAATTCCTGAACAGGGAGGAATATGCATACTTCAGGCTAAATGTTCAGCAAAATAAAGTCATGCTTCTTTCAAGTCACTGGATGCCCATGGTTTGCATGGACACATCTATGGAGCTTCCTGGCAATAGGCTGAAGCAATTTGTGATGGCTTTTTTCTGGAACTCATAGCTTCCAGCCTTGGTATTCTCTGATGACATCCTACCAGATCTGACCATGCTTTGTTTTTCCAGATTAATCAAAGTCATTTCAGCAAAGCAGTGCCTAAAATGTAATCCAGTGTTTCTCAATCTTGACAATTTTTAAGATGTGCAGATTTCAATTCCCAGAATGCCTCAGAAAGGCTAAAATTTATAATCCTAGTATAGACTCACCAAGGGCTCATAAACTCCCCCTACTTTCGGAATGGAATGCACTAAGATTTAACCGAGAATGTTCAAGATGCAATCTTTGTTCTCTTCACACCTCTAAAGATATACTTAGAAGAACTTAATCTCTTTGATATCATCCCTTTAGTGTTGCCCTTCGATACAAATGCAACTTTTTCTTAGAAAAGATGAGCATGTGTCTTCTTCAAAGAGGTTTGCTCATCTCTTGTAGTTATTACTCAATTTTTCTTTTCTTTTTTTCTGTTAATCACTGTGGTTACTATACTATCATCTTCCTCATTGTGACCACTAAAGGCTGTTTGTGCTGCTAAAACTGCATATGAGTGGGACAGCTGAAAAACTAAGCAAAATGAATCTTCTAGGTAGAAAGCACAACTCTTCTTTAGGTTGTCCAGCCACCTGCAGGAGCTCTGAATCCAGAGTCTGGATTTGTATTTTCTGAGTTTAAGGCCACATTCTCATTTCTTATTGATGCCATATTTTGGATGTATGGGAAGTTAGCACCCACCCCTCTCCTAGAAGAATGAAATATTCCAGGAAATATAAAAAAGGCAGAATATTATATTTCCCTGGATGAGAAATGAGAAACATGTTTTTTAGGCAGGAAGCAGACTAACTCTTAATAACCCCACCCTCTGCAATAGCCCACAGCAGATGTCAGCACTTAAGAGATAAAGAGATAGCTAGCTCTACTCATAAGCAAATACCCTCATCCAAGATCCAACAAAAGTAGGATTAGCGCTGTACCCATCTAGCAACAGAACCCACCACATGGCACCTGGTGACATTACATCGCCCAGCAAGATTCAACCAAGCTTGGGACTCAAGACACTACAAAGTTATCCCTGCATGGCCCCATGGGAGTCTGACAACCAATCAAAATACATTTCTTACACAGGAACAGGAAGCTCCAAGGTGGAGCCCAAGAGAGGGTATAAATCTATCTCCCTCTCTCACCCATGCCCTTTTTTCCCAGGACTCAAAAAATCCATGTGGTCCTATCCACCATTAAAAACCATTTTCCCAAGCAGTCTTCATGTTTCCAGAGTCTTTCTTCCCACTTGGAATTGAACCCAGATGGACATTTCTTCCAATAGAAGCAATAGGTTTGCTGCATCCCTGTTCCTTCAGGAAGACTTGAGCTGATGGACAACTGAAGACTTGATCTAGACCAGTGGATTTAAAAAGTTTCATATGGAATTGCTTGCCTCTATGCCATATTATGGAATCCTGGAATTGAAAGAGACTATTTAGGTTATAGAATTTGACCACCCATTAAATGAGAGAATCCTAGTAAAGCATCCCTGACAGATGGTTATATAATCACCCCTTGAATATATTCAATGATGGGAGCCTGCCACTTCTTTAGTTAATTGGTTTCACAGTCAAGCTTCTCTTATTGTTGGGAGGTTTTTCTAACATTTAACCACGTACTATGTTTTTGTAATGCCTTTCAATTTAAAGCAGCCTGCAAACCACTTGGATGCCTTGGAACTTTTTCAACAGCCCATTGGATCTTATTCCACATTTCATAGATTTACTAGATCAGGACTGTAAAAACTTTAACCCTTCACAGCTGCCTAGTCTTCATCCAGATTTCTGCAGCCCAAAGCTAGTAGCTGATCCAAACATTTGCTGCCCAGTAGCGAAGGTTCTTTAAAAGGGTTGCTAGACCTAAAGGAAACCAACATTCTCAACCAGTAAGCCAAGACAAACTTGCTCCAAATCTTTTTGCCAATAGTTATGGGCAAGGGAGGAGTCTCTTATAAACTAAAAATGGAACTAAATCTGAGTACTGTATGAGGTTATCTTGGACACAGGAAAAAGTGTTTTCTTAGTCATAACATTAATCACTTCACTGGCAAAAAATATATGTACTGTTAATTCCAAATGTTTCCAGCTGATTCCCACCCACCTCTGCTTTCAATTGGAAAAAATGCTTCTTAAAAGATGTAAATCACATTATGATAACCTGTAGACTCTTTTAAAAACAGAGGCTGTCTCCATCATATGTGGCTGAAACTAAACTTTAAAAAGACTGGAAGAATGAGGCGTCCTTAGCGATATCAGTAAAAAAGCTACATTGTACTGACTCTGCCTTCTAGCTCCTCCATTTTGCTAGCAATTGCAGGAGATTTCAGTTCCCTTCCACCACAGAAACTTTAAATCAATAGCAGCTTAAAAGCTACCAGATTCCTTCTTTGCAAAAGTTGAAACAGAAGGGAGATTTCCATGAGTTCTTTGCCTGTGCAGGACACTATAGGCAAGAGTAAATTGATCCAGCTGCTTGCAAGGCTGGATGGAAAAATGCCCAAGGGGATCCAGGAATACATCAACAGATGGAAGAGGATTGTGTTGTCATCACGTGCTCACCCTGGTGAGCTGAGGGTACTCCAGCTTGATCTTCCCCAGTCAGCTAGGAGCTTTTAGCTTCCCTGTCTGTGCTGACTTGCAGGATGAGGCAAAATTACCAGTAATGTTGCAACCTCTTCTCATAACATAAAACGGATAAGTTTAGAGTAGCTGAAACTGCCTTGATGTTTCTCCCCCTCTCCCTTTAACTCTGCTCCTTCCCCAAACATCCTGGCAACAATAACCTACTTAGCTGAATTAGACTTCCCAAAATGTTCCCAGTGACAAAGTCTGAGAGAGAAACAGTCTATCTACGCAAATAACCTGATTTAGAAGGTTAACTTGTAACCCAAGGCTATGAAAACACTGAATCCCTTCTCCAGATGGCAAAGTTCAAAGTCCCCGTGACTTCCTAACTGCATGTGCTTAATTAATTGCTTTTCCAGCTAAAATGAGGGTAAAGGTAGAATTCTACTAACATGGGATTTGTTACATTATGTTCCTATTACCAGTCAAATTTATAGTACTATTATCCATGTTGCTTTCAATATCAAATTTTAAGCATATTATTAGAGACATGTTTTTCATTTCATAACCCTTCCTCTTTTAAGATGAATGTGAATTCATCTCTGGCCTTCAAGAATTTTTTTGATAAATTAGGATATATTCTGCATCCTAGAACTACTCATTTCCATTCTGAGACTGTTATTTTTAAATACCAAATTCTAGTTGTAGCAGGCGGAAGTTAGAAAATGTGATGTTGTTTATTTCATGCCTTTTCACTGCTGGTATAAACCTGCTTTTATATTTTCAGTATGGAGATATATTATTAGTTTCAGTTATATTTTCCCTGCCCTTTATATCCACCTTTCTTTTTGGTTGTAACATAAAGACAAAAGGAAGTCCATTACTATAAGCACTACAGAGAGGGATTGTACCAGGCTCTTCTTGAATTGATTCCTTGCATTCCAGTTGGTTGGGATTAGAACAATGAAACTTCTCAAAATGTAGTAGTCCTTCTTTTCCCTTCCTACTTTCATAGGTTGCATTTTATATGGTTAAATAATAAATAATATAACAGCAACAACAACAATAAAGTGTACTATTATATTTTATAATACATATATTACAAAAAAGACAAAAAAGTCTGGATAATGACATTGCTGTACTTGGAGATAGCAAAAAAGAAGAGAAAGAACTGGTGAAAGTAATAAAATACAAAGTCTGCCAATCCCTCATCACCACGGTGGTGCAGGAGGCCGACTAGGCCATGCCAACCATGGTCCCACCCACCCAGCAACCAGGGAGAGAACCCCTTGCTAAAATTTTTGAAGCCAACCATCGCTATAGGTGGATACAGCAGAACAAACTCCCTCCAGATGTAAATGCTGGATAAAGACTGAATTAAATAGATATTGATTATACATTTATATTTAATGTCCTCCATACAACCCCCCTCCATTTTTTTTGAAATCTATAAATTACAAATTGGGACTTTGGGAATGAAACTAGTAAGGCTATTTTTCCCGCCTCACGACTAGGAACTGTATAAAAAGGTTAGGTCAAAAGTTTGCCTGCAAGCCATTGGCAGAACCTCATGTAGGGCATCAAGACAAGTAGTAACTGAAATACAAGAGGCTGCTTTTGTTTGAACAAAATATGAATAATTTTTTCATGTCTACACTGTGCCCTATTTTACAGTTGCTAATGTGATCAGCACAGAGATACACAGACACGGAAACAGACAAAGAAACACACACACACATATTTTAAAGCATATTTGTTTGGTATTAAATAGGGATCTTTCCCTTTCTTTTTATTCTGCACTTCAGTGTATTTATAAAATAGCAAGTTCATCAAGCAGAACAGACTGGTTTCAGTTGGCATTACCCAAACGTCATAAAAATAATGTTAAAACACAAGAGCAAATGACAACTTTAAGTCTGGCTGGTGGGCAAAGAAAGGGGAAAAACACTTTTTAATAACAATTCTTTTTAAAGAACACGTTATTTCCTTTCTGAGCTAAGTGTTAATTTTGCAAAAAAAAAAAGTGTGAAAATTTAGCTATCTGCTGTTAACTCTTGCCAAGGTTGTTTCTTTTTTTTCTTTTTTTTCTTTTTTAAAGCAAAGCAGGGGAACAAGAATAAACTGCATCTACTTAGATGTGCTTTGCCCTTATAGCCAGGGTCACTGAGGAAAACAGCCTCTAGAAAAAGTAATGCTGGCAGAAAACTATGGATTGATGAACCCTCCATGAAAACTGCAGTCTGAATCCCACACCAGTGAGTTTATGATTAATTTTGCAGGCATTTATTGTGCAATGTAAAATGGATAGTAGCCAGCTCAGGAGTTAAGCCAGGAGATGACTATCAAACAAAGCTGTTATATTTGGCAGCTTTTTCCAAAGCTGCTGTGCAAAACAGACATATTGAAACTAATTTTTGGATTTTACTAAGCACATACTTTTATTCTTGGGATTTCCCCCTCCCAACTTCTTCCCCCTTTCCCTCTTCTAAAGGGGGAAAAATAGGACTTGAAGTGCTGATTGGACAGTACTGTATGTGGTTTGTAAGGTCAACATTTGAACCCAGAGAAATTTGTATCTGTAGAGGGGTTTACAGGAAGCCATCTTAATTTCCATCTCCTTACTCAAGCCTGGTGACCTTAGATGGAGTTGTATACTTCTGAAAATAAAACTCTGCCTCCTGTGAAGAATGTAGTTATAGCTCCCTAAGGAAGATGAGAAGAAGCACCCAAAAGCAACCATTTGGGCTAACAAGGAGAAATACTGCCCTTTTCAGCTTTTCTTGGCTTAAGGCGATCAGAAAAGCGTGTTTAGAAAGGGTCTAGCTGCGGTGGCATGTTTTAGCGATAGAACTTAATGTGTAACCAGGTCTTATGTTTCCTCTATGTCAGCAGTTGGCAAGAGAGTATTGTAAATATGGGTTCCCGTGAGTAAATAGAGATACGTATGGAAAGGAAAGAGGGCAACTCAAGTAGGCAGTTCTGAAATTCATGCCCTTGTTATTTTAAGCGATAAGATTTGAGTAACTAGTCAACCGTGCAGATGGTATGATTTCAAAAACAGGAAAGAGCCTTTCACTCACCCTCTGTATGTGTGTGTGTGTGTGTGTGTGTATGGTTTTTTTTTTAAAGCCAACTTCTGAGGCAACAGTAAGCACTTGGAAAGAGAAACTGACTTCGTGGTTAAGCGAGTTTACTTCCTTGCTTGTATAATGATTGAAATGTTGCAAAGCACGATGGGACAGCTGCGCTGATAACCACAAACTCCAACAGTTATGATGAAAACGTTCTGAAACAAACCACGGAACTGTCGGAAGAGATGAGAAATTCCCCACCCCCTGGGCTTCAATGTGTGTGTGTGTGTGTGTGTTTATGTGTGTAGTTTAGTGATTCAGTGCAGAACACAAGTTCTTGGAAATTTGAACTTTAAAAGATTTCAAAAACCATTTGTTCCCCCCAGTTTTCAGGACATCTTAAACGTCTAGCAGTTAAAATTAAAATCTACCTAAAATGGCTAAGAAATGTTCCTGTACTTTAAAGGCTAATTTTTTCCCCTTGAGAAATGAAGCTATATAGATAATATTGGTTTTTTTAAAAACTTCTGGTTATTTATTCTCTAATAGCTTTTTTTTTTAAAGTGTTGATTGATTTTTCTTACTCTGATCAGGAATTTTAAAAATCTTTGTCAGTGATTACAAGCTGCCAAAGTTTTTCAAGTTTTCTTGGAGATGATCCATTTTTGAGCCAATTCCTTGGGTGAAAAATGTTTGAAAACTTCCCTTGACTATTTTGTTGGGGTTTCTTTTTCTGGAATTCACAGCTGCTGAAAATAGTCTCAGGGTTTCATGTGCTACTCTGATAGAGGCCCTTCCACATGACTGCTGACTTTCAAAAGACAAGAGAATTTTTATGCTACAGTGCACCCTTCTTGGGCTTTTGAAAAGTTTTTTTTAAGCAGTGTTTGTCCAGGAAGTAATTAAAACAACAACAACAACAACTTGGCAGCCACAATAGTCCTTTTTACGACCACAATTGACCCCAAAATGTATGTTGCTAAATGAAACAGTTGTAAAGTGAACGTTGTCCCATTTTATGACCTTTCTTGCCACAATTGTTAACTGAATCACTGCAGTTATTAAATTAATAATGAGAGTTAAGTGAATGTGACTCCCCCATTGACTGCTTATCAGAAGGTCACAAATGTTAATCACGTGACCTTGCATTTATGACGCTGCAACTGTCATCAATATGAGCCAGTTGCCAAGTATTTGAGTCACATGACCATGGGGAAGCTGCAGTGGTGGTAAGTGTGCAAAATGGTCATCAGTCATTTTTTTCAGTGCCATTGTAACATGGAACAGTCAATTTTACAGGAACCGATTGAAATAAAAATAGCCATTTTGGGAGGATACATATTTTAATAACTGCTATTCCCCCCCATAAGGGAAAGTTGCAGGCTCTTCCATCTTCCAAAATCTTTAGCCATCTGATTATAAAGATGAACATAATTATCTTCCTTTATGGATCTGCATCTCCCTGTCAACCATATTCCCATGTATTTGATCTTATTTTCAATCTTCAAACCCACTAGTTCTTCAAGTTGGTGTTTCTGTCTTAGGGTCATATTTTTGACAAGCATTTTAGTCTTATCTTCATTAATAAGTAAACCTGCAACACTCCCGAACTCCCTAATTGATTCTAGCAAGTGCGGTCCTGATTCTCTTGGTTCCTCTAGAATAAAAGTCAAATCATCTGCATAGGCCTTAACCTCCTCCTGTCTAATCCTCAATCTCTTTATCTCATTATTCTGTCTTACTTCTCTCAATAGAGGTTCCAAAGTCAGAACAAATAAGAGCAGGGATAAGGGGCAACCCTGTCTTGTGCCTCTATGTATCTCGATCTTCTCTGTTTGGTCCCCCTCAATCAGTACCCTCACTGTTTGCTTCTGGTATATGGCCTGAATTGCACCTATAAATTTCATACAAAAATCCATATAGTGCATCTGGGAGATCATAAAGTGCCAGAAGACCCGATCAAATGTCTTTTGGGCATCAACAAAAACTACGGCCATCTGTTTATAAGGGCAGGCCTCAAAGTATACCAGGGTATTCATAATCATCCTCAGATTATCCCATAGCTGTCAGTTGGGAAGGAAGCCAGATGTCAGTTTGTGAACCATCTCTGTGGCTACTATCAAACTGCCATACAGAAGGGCATTCCATACATTCTTGTGGTCAAAAAGGAATCTCAAACTGGCCTGTGAATGCACATGTCTAAACTACCATCTCACATTGGCTGTGATTTATGATGAAGGCTGAGGGGAGGACAGTAATGTGGGCAAAGTTCAGATGCAGATATAGAAAGCGAAAATGATGTCTGCAACGAAAAGAATGCCAGGACTTGGTTTCCGGTTTTCGGACGCGATGGACGTGTCCTCCAACACATCCATTGCTTTGCAGCTCTGGTGGGCACCTTCAGGGGCATTGGGGGGTCCGGAGCAACTCCCCAACCATAAGAGTGGCTGCAGGAGAACCCCAATTCAATGGCGATCAGCTGGGTGTCTCTTCCACTTTGCCCCAGGAGCTGGAGGGCTGACAGGGGGGGGGGAGGATTGCCCTCTCGCCGATGAACACCGGAAGATTCGGAAGATGAAGATCGGGCTGAATTGCAGGAGTTGGAGGAATGCACCCGGGCTCTGATATAGGAAGTGTGGACTGTGAGTTTTACTTTGCTATTTACATTCATTCATTTATGGAAAGAAGAATGGAG
The DNA here is from genome assembly GCA_026931265.2 of Tropidonophis doriae. NCBI lineage: Eukaryota > Metazoa > Chordata > Lepidosauria > Squamata > Natricidae > Tropidonophis > Tropidonophis doriae. Next base: position 8,668 of record JAPKID020004143.1, read on the forward strand.
GGGGGAGTTTGTCTGCAACCCCCCCCCCTCACAAAAGCAGCATTTTAAAATGCTCCCCAGGCCAAGGAGAGAGAAAATTGTTAACATCTGACTTATTATTATCTAAAAGGAAACGTCTTTCCATATATGGAATTGCAGTAGCAACTTTGCATCTGAGACTCGTTACAAATGAAATAGAACTTTCACTGCTTCTTCTCTTCCAGCATTGAGGCAGGAAAATGGCGTTTCTTTGTTCCCAGCTGAAAACTTTTTTTTGAACTATGATCATTCCTTCAACTTTATAAAACCAGAAGTTAAAAAGACATATATTAAAAGCCTCCTTAAGGAGCTCTTGGTGTTTCTCTCAATTTGTGGATTCTTCTTATTTCTTTTTGGAATTGATAATACAATTATCTCTCTGGATTTTATAAAATATATGTTCTGACCTCTGACACAGACTTTCCCTGATATCTAGGATTTCACTGACTGCTTGCTCATCGACGCCATCTTTTTGTCATAAAAACTTAAAACTACAGCAATGACTTCAAGAAAGCCTCCAACTGGGAAGTCTCTTTCTGCTGCAGCCTCAACTAAAGCCAGTCCAACTCTGCAACAGACAAAGATTTCTACAATGCTACAAAAAGAAGTGGCAGGAGAGGACACTCAAGGATCAGCAACAGATGAAATGTTTCAAAGTATAATCAAAGAAATAAAAGAAATGCGGAAAGACCTGATAAGCTCCAGACTAGAACTGTTGGAGACACAAAGAACCGTAGCAGATAATAAACAAAAGATTGAGGTGTTGGAGGGGGGAGAAGTTGAGATGAAAGAAGAGATAAGGGAATTACAAAAAGATCACACAGATATTTCAGGGCATATGTCAAGGATGGAATTTGAAAGAATGTCTTTTTTTTTAAGGTTTCAGAATGTCCCAGAGTCAGAAGCAGAGGATCTGAAGGATTTAATGAGCACAATTTTAGCAGAATCTATAAAAAAGAATAAAGAATACATCTGGGGATATATAGACCTGATTTACAGAATTAATTCAGCATATGCTAGAATAAATGATGTACCTAGAGAGATTCATATTAAATTTGTAAGAAGGTCCACAAGGGATGAGATTCTAAGGGCACAACAAAGGGGGCCTTTGACATATCAACAAAAAGAAGTAGCCATATTGAAGCAGATTCCAAAAAAATTCGAGAGATAAGAAGAAAGTATTCCTTCTTATCCAAAAAAATATATAAAAAAGGAGTATGGTTCAAATGGTTAATGCCTGAAGGAATGTTGGTATTCTGGGATGGAGGTAGAGTTAGAATCAAAACAGTAGAAAAGGCGGAGGCCTTTTTAAAAAAACATTCCTTAATCCTGGGAGGTGAAGAAGAGGGAACGGGAGGGGCCATGGCCGCGCCCACTGGCGGGAAGGAGGAAGAAGAAACAATAGCAAGGAGACTCAGATCACAAAAATGAATTTTGTTTTTTGAAATTATTATTGTAATTCCTGAACGGATGTTCAAATGAAACAAACAATTGAATGTATGAAGTTTATGATATGATATATATGTATCTCTTGCCACCATTTAATGAATTATATTTTGTATGAAGCTTCGGGGGCAGTCACCGCCTCTGGCATGGAAGCCCTAAAATGTTAAAAAATACCCTATATACCCTTTTCCCTTTTATATATGTAAAACCAATAAAATTGCTTTTAAAAAAAAACTATCTGCATTTAGTATAAATAGTTCTCAGTTAGTAACAGTAATTGGGTCTAGAATTTCCGTTGCTAAGTGATGTAGTCATAAAGTCATGCAGACTTCTCATGACTATGCCACTTAACAACAGCACTTCTGGTTGACATAATTAAACAAATACCATGACATTATGGAATAATGCCAGATCAACAATTTCACATGGTCACCATTTGCAACCTCCTGACAAATCCCCATTGACTTTGCTTGTCAGAAGCTGGAAGGGAATGTTACAAGTAGTCATCACATGACCATGGGGATGTTATGACATTGTAATTGCAAGCTGGTTGCCAAGTTCCCAGATTGTGATCAAATGACTATGGGACCCTGCAATGACCAGAAATTTGAGGGCTCATTGTAAGTACAATTCATAAAGTGCTCTCATAACTTTGAATGTTGCCGAACAATGTTATTAAGCAAGGACACCTGTATTATTAATTTCATTTTAATATATTGTATTGTTATTTTATTATAAATGGATTTGAGATAGTTTGGCAGGGTATAAGTATATTAAATATATAATACGAAACAAGTAAACTTTAAAGTAGCCCTTAGGCTTAAATGTATTTTGGCATCTAGAATGTCTTCTGGACAAGTAAATTCCATTTGAATTGAAAATGATATATTATTTTTGTTTTTCATTTTTTAATGTATCATATCAATCTAAAGATTAGGAAAGATGTACCAAAGGCATCTATTATATACAACAAAGAATTCAATTTAGGCAAGTGGCAAATATATGTGAAATACAGGTTGACAGCAAAAACAGTAAACGTTTCTGGGCTAAACTTTGCATGAATATACTTGGCTCTCAGATCAAGTACAAATTCTGAATTATTTTACGGTAAAGCAACAGGCCTGGAGAAATGTGCTAATTTTGAAAGCTTAAATGCACCAGAATCTAAAAATCTATCTCTTTCATTCTAAACTTGTCAGGCTATTAAGATTTGCAAGAAAGACATTCTTAAAGATATTTCCATTGCCAATGGCCAATTAATTAGCACATCAGAAAAAATCATCAAACCCAAATTCTAAAATGCACTCTCTTCAGAAGGGGTTCCATTTTTTAGTATTTAGCTATGTGTTAAAGGCACATTTTATTTAATATATTTAAATTATATTTATTTTAATTATTATGGTTATTTTAATAGAAATAGGATTTCTATTAAAAATTCTAATAGAATTTTCAGAAGAGGATTGTTATATTATTGTTGCTTTGTTGTTTATAAACTGTACACAATCCTTTGACAATTTTAGGAGAAAGCTGTTAAATAATTAATATACTCACTCAGTTAATTTAACATAATATTTTAAATATGTTAACTATAGATATTTTAATACTGTGGACAATATTTAAAAAGATTAAACATATGCAGTTTCTACACTTTAATTCTTAAGCAACAACAGACTTGCAAAAGTGTCATGTGACTTGACCTACTGTGTAACTGAGTGTTCTGTTATTGACCCCTATTTTTT
>JAPKID020004144.1:0-11870 GCA_026931265.2 Tropidonophis doriae
GCACCCGGAGAAGCCCCTCTCTGTGTGAGCGAATTGGTCGTAGGGAGGTATGTGGCAGAACGCGATCCCGCAGATAATATGATAGAAGTGTTCCAATATTTGAGGGGTTGCGACAAAGAAGAAGGAATCAACCTATTTCCAAAACAACCTGAAGCAAAACAAGAAGCCATGGATGGAAAGCAATCCAGGAGAGAAGCAACCTAGAACTAATTTCCAGACAGTGAGAAGAATTAACCAGTGGAACAGAAATTGCCTTCAGAAGTTGTGAGTGCTCCATCACTGGAGGCTTTCAAGAAAAAAATTGGACCACTCTTTGTCCAGAACGGTGTAAGACAGGGTAGGCTGACCTTTTTGTTGTCACATGCCAAAAGCGTGTGCGCTTGTACCCGTAATGCAATGTGCATGTGACACTCCACAATGCCCCACACCTCTGCATATGCATGCACGACCCCGCTGCACTCCCCCTGTGCTCCTCACACACTTCCCCCTGCCCCCTGCACATATGTGCTGCACCCCACCCCACTCCGTGCCTCGTTTTGGGCCTAGTAGGCCTCCCTGCAGCCTCCTGGGACCAAAACTGGGCTGCAGGGGGCACTGCCCCATCCCCATGCATGCACATGCTTCCCACCCCACCTCCCATGCAGGCACGTGCAACCCAAAAATCAGCTGGCCAGCAGGATGTGCACACACATGTGTGGTGGAGCTGAGCTGGGGTGTCGGTTTGCAAGCCCACAGAGGGGGCTTTGTGTGCCACCTGTGGCCCACGTGCCATCGGTTTGCCATCATGGGTATAGGATCTCCTGCTTGAACAGGGGGTTGGACTACAACAGGGGTCAGCAATCTTAAACTGCCCCGAGTCCCTTCGGGGAGAGGGGGCGGTTTATAAATTTAATAAATTATTATTATTAAACACCAAAAGTCTGGTTCCCCTGCCATAGAGTCTCCTTCTAGCGCGGCATCCTTTTCCTCTACCTGTCCTAACCGAAAGCCCTATCCATTATGGAGCTGACTGGCAACAGAGAGCCACAGCAGAGGGATAAAAGAGCCGCATGCGGCTCCAGAGCTGCAGTTGGCTGACCCCTGAACTAGAAGATCACTAAGGTGCCTTTCAACTCTCTATAGTCTGCATTTTGGCTGGGAAGACTTCAAACCTTTCCCATCCAAAGTCCAACAACTGCCAACTCAACAACCCTTTCTCTGTGGTCTGTAGACCTTTTACTTTTAGGTGGTTTCGAGCTCCGGGTAAACAATGGTTGAAAACTTGTGGTTGTAAAGAATTTCATTTGTACAAGGAAGACAATGCAAGCTCTGTATCGGGCCGGTGCCAAAATCCACAAATAGAGTTTTACAGTTCAGGCTGTACTACAGGTAAGTTCAAATGTTATTGATTGCGTAGAATGAGATTTTCAGAGACCTCAGTGGATTTTATGGTTGGGGGTCAGTTATTGCTGGCATTGCTGGTGTGTCCAAATTATGATAGATTAAATGATTGATTGATCATAAGACATCCAGTGGTATCGGTTCTCCTGCCTGAGCAGGGGGCTGGACTAGAAGACCCCAAGGTCCCTTCCAGCTCATTCTATTTCTATTTCTTCTTTCTATTTCTATTATTTCTATTTACATTCCATTTAATTCCCATTCCGTTCCATTCTTTTAAGTCACCTTGTTTATTTGTACCCCACCTTTATTAATTTTATGAATAATTAGTTCATAACCCAGCATTGCCTGGGTATTTATTTATAGGGGGGGATGTGTGGACCAAACATAATTTCTAATGTTGGGGTTTTCCCCCTTGCCAGAGGGAGCCCCCTTGGGGAGTACTGTGAAGCCGTTGCCATGACAGCTCCACTGTTCTGTACAGTAGAAGTCATTTTACGGCAGTATAGTAGAAGCCATTTTTAAGGCACAACAAGCTGTATTTTAACATAATACATATCCCGAAAGGTATTAGGTGTGTCTTGCCCCCCACAGTATTTTTTTTTACGTTAACAAGACAAAACTACATAGATACAACTGGGAGTGACTCACCCCTTATATGTATACAATTACAAAGTAACATCATATATCATCTTACTACATTTCCAGTTATTTCTGCCTATCTATATCTTACATTTATTAATCCTTAGTTCTTTGTAGTTGTTATTGCTCCATATATTTATTTTATTTACTATTTATGTATCTGCGTTGTGCATTTTTCCCTAACGCTTATCTCGTGATATTTTTATCTCTATCCATTTGTACCATTTTTCCCAACTTTGGCAGAATATTGTTTTCTGGTCTATCCTTAAGAATATATCTTAGTCTATCGCATTCAACACACCAGAAGATTTTATTGATAATTAAGTGTTTTTAACTTTTATATATCTGTTTTACTTTGGCTGTACACCGCCCTGAGTCCTTCAGGAGAAGGGCAGTATAAAAAACTAATAAACTAAACTAAATTAAACTACAATATCAAAATCAACGCAGAGGCTACCATGGTCGAGCCGGTCCTCATCCACCGCTTATATTTTTTTCTCCCTCTGTGACGATCACTTGGAATGAAAAAGAGAGAAAACCTATTTCATTTAGGTCCACCTGTCCTTTTTTTCTCGTTTTCCCGCAGGAGGAAATTCTGCTCTGGACAATGTATCCTCGACGCTTATAATGCAGTGTTCTTTATTACACTTTTTTGCTTTGGGAAAAGACAAAATGAAGCATGAAATAAGAAATATACTTGCAGCACGATTGTTCATTGGTGGGTGAGAAAGGCATGCAGACCTTGAGAAGGGAAGCGTTCTTTAACTCTGGGCAAAAAAAAAAATAAAAAAAAAATACAGCATCCAACTTTTGATCGCTCGCGAGCCCATTTCAGGTTTCATTGTTCGATCGTTGCCAGGTTTCGGGTTCAAATTTAACCATCAACAGGCACATAGGGGTAAACAACATCTACATATGGATGGGTAGTAACAAACTCAAGCTCAACCCGTCCAAGACCGAGTGGCTGTGGTTTCCAGCGCCCCAGTTTAGCCAGGTAAGTCCAACACTGGCCATTGGGGGCGAAATACTGGCCCCCGTGGAGAAGGCGCGCAACTTGGGTGTCCTCCTGGATTCATGGCTGTCCATGGAGGACCATGTGACAGCTGTGGCCAGGGGGGTGTTTTATCAGGTACGCTTGATTCGCCAGTTGCGCCCCTTACTGGACCGGGCTGCCCTCCGTACAGTCAATCAAGCACTCGTGACGTCCAGACTGGACTATGGTAACGCTCTCTACATGGGACTCCCTTTGAGGTGCACTCGAAGATTGCAGTTAGTCCAGAATACAGATGCGCGGGTGATTATGGGAGCCACAAGGCAATCCCATATAACACCACTCCTGCGCGAGCTGCACAGGCTACCGGTGACCTTTCAGGTGTGCTTCAAGGTGCTGACGACCATCTTTAAAGCGCTTCATGGCTCGGGGCCTAGCTACATACGAGACCGCCTCCTGCCCCAAACATCCCTTCGACCGATCCGCTCCCATAGGGAGGGCCTTCTGCGGGTGCCGTCGGCCAGGCAATGCTGGTTGGCGACACCCAGGGGAAGGGCCTTCTCTGTGGTGAGCCCAGCCCTCTGGAACGACCTGCCCCCCGAACTGCGTACCACCTCGGACCTCCGCCTGTTCCGCCAGCTTCTGAAAACGCTTCTATTTCAACAAGCCGGCCTATCATAACCTCCCACCGCTGACTTTTATTGTTATAAATTTTAATTAGAGGGTTTTTAATAGTTTTAGCACGGGGTAATTGTTTAATTAGTTTTAATTTATTTATTTCTTGTATATATGTATTGTTTTAATATTGCCTGTGCGCAGCCCTGGGTCCTTCTGGAGAAGGATGGGGTATAAATTCGAAATAAATAAATAAATAAATAAATAAATAAATAAATAAATAAATAAATAAATAAATAAATGTCTCTCTTATTAAATTGGAACATTGAGGAAAGCTCTGTCTTGGGCTTTGATTTAATTCTGGATGATATTTGGAACACTGACATCTATAGTTTTCTAATCAGAAAAATGTCACGTTGGTGAATGAAATTTAGTTGTGAATAACTTTGTAAATAGCTTTGAAATAACACACTGAGGCTAAAAGAAGTGCCATTCAGAAATGTTTCAATAAATAAATGCTAACTTATCACATTTGGAATTGGATGTTCATTTTTTCCCCTTCCTGTTTACAGTGAATATTTCTCTAGGAATTAATTAAAAGGTTCAGCCAAGACTACTCTGACAGCTGTCTTGCCTTTCTATTTTCCAGCAATCTAAGTAATCTGCCATACTCAGTATAAAAGTTGAGTGTTTCATTACATGCTTTGCTCTTTAAGGCCATTTAAATGACTGCTCTTCTGACTGTAATCAAAAACAAAATGATTTAAGAAAATAATCTACCAGGAATTAGGAAGGATGTCTACTATGCATACAAAAATGAGGTTAATAGCAACATTTTTAGATCCACAATTGGAACATGTCATTAATTACAAAAGCACAACATTTCTTTCAGCAGTATATAATTTTTAAATTAAGATGTCTCTATTTTTGAATTCTTGCATTTACAATATAAAAGGAAATTAATATTAGCTATAATTACTTGCTTTAGAATAAGGATAGATGGAATAGTTTCAATCTATTCCTAAATCTTTGGTGATCAATAGATTTATGTATGAGTTTCTGGCTCCCAGTTGTTTAATAATTCTAACATTTCTGAAATGGAAGTAGTTTCAGGAAAACAAAGTGGACTTGGGGAATAAAAGAACTGAATTTTTCTGTTACTGAAAATAAATTCTGGGACTAAGTGTATTCTCAAAAGTACTTCTTTAAACCTTGATGCATGTTCCCTTTTACTTCCTCATTCTAATTGATAGATCTTGGCAGTCCACCCGAGTTCCCAATACATGCTATGGAGCTGGAATATGTTCTGTTTGGCTAAATTCCATATATATTTGGAATTCCTTAAGACAGGAAGAATTGTCAACTTTTAACACATGAGGAGAGCCAAATAATTGTTATAAAATATAAATCTACTCCTGATTTACTGAATTGGATTTTGGTAACACTTGACTATTATTCTTCAAATTAGAGTTGCATTTGTTTTATACAAAGGAATGAATAAAAGAACTTTTCAACAATTTGGTTAAATGACTTGGAATTTTGCTTATATTTTTCAGGCCACAGGGTTTTTTAAAGGTGTCAATATATATCTGAGAGCCCATTCAGTGTAGGAGTTAAAATACCAGGTTAAAAAGTGGGAGACTAAGATTCTAATTCCCACTTTAAAGACAAAGCTAGGTGGCCTTGGGCCAGTCACTCTTCCATCATCCCTAAGGAAGTGGCAATGGTAAATCAATTGACAACCTTGCCAAGAAAATTATTACTTCAGGTAGTTGCCAGGAGTCAACTCTGTTTACAAAAAAACAGTTGCTATCTACCCTGTTATTTCCAATTAGAGGTTGTTCTGTTTTGTCTAAATAGGTAGCACCACTTTGGCTTGTACCCCGAGGCTGCCTTGTAGCTAATGGTTCTGCAAACTGCCTGGAGTCTATGACAACCGAAACAATGGGTAAATCACACAGGTGAAATAATTTATGTACTTAAAAAAAAAAAATCATCAGCAACCCCATCAAAAGCACTGCAGAGAAGGGAGGTTTTCAGTCACTGCAAACAAGCTGCGGAATCACACCTATCTGAATCAAAAACTGAGCTCCTAAAAAACCTGATTTTAGGAGGTCAACCAAGATGGCTGTTTTTGTAGCCTCAGGAGAGGCGCCCCCAGTTCATATTTCTGGGGATACCGGCACAGGGTGACTCAAAAGTAGTAAGGTTTAGAGCCAGTGGTGTTCAGGGGCTTCTAGATTCCACAACACGCGGCTCCTTGGGCTCTCTAACCATTCGTGCAGCAGGCAATGTTGTTCCCGACGTTCCTTCCTTCAGAACCGGAGGACGAGAGCAAGGCGACCTTCCCTCAGTCTGAGGCCACCGAGCCGCGGGGTTCCGAAGTTCGCCCGTCTCGCCTGGCCAGGCCGCACGTGAACCTCCACGTGTCGCGGAGGGCGGGGCCTGCAGAAAATTAGAACGCGCTTTGATGCTCTCCTCTTTAAGGGATTAGCAATCTTTTGCGGCCGGGGAGGAGGCTGAGAAATCTTCGCTTGCAAAATAATGAGCAGAGAAACATTTACTGATTAGTATAATTCGGGATAATCCGATCTGATGAGCGTATATCAAGATATCCTTTAACTGATTTACTGTCAAAACGCTCCGCTCGGGGCGCAATGTATTTCGGTCCTTTTTTTTTTTTTTTAGTTATTTAAAGTTTTGTTGCTATCACTTTTCCCCGGCAACAACATTCAATCAGGATTTTGATTGGTGGGAACAGGAGAATGAGACGAGGTGCCCCCAGCAACCACAAAACTCCACCCGAAGTATTGCAAGGCCGCTGGGAAGCCTGCAAGCAGGGGTGGCACAACATTTGTTAACTTCTCGGGAAGGGGCGTAATTTGGTCGGGTGGGCGGATAGGGTCTCCCTGCAGGGCTCCGGCGGGCGCGTGGATTTAATCACATCTCTCTCTCTCTCTCCCTCTCCCTCTCCCTCTCTAACGTGCTGGAGAAGGTTTAAAAGTCTTACTCCCTTTCCTCCGTCTATCGGCTTTCTCTTGCATTTAGGCTTTTATGTTTTATAAACTGATTAGAAGCAATTATATGTACTTATCCCTCAACTTTCCAAATGACTTGGCCATATGCATATTTAAGGCTGCCTCATCCCGCCTGGAGCTCAGCCTTTAACGTAAAACAGCTGAAATTAAGCTGATTCTAGTGGCACGTTAAAAAAAAAGTCCTTATCCACTAATATCTGGTCGGATAGGAAATTCGTTGTGGCCGGTGGTCGGATTACCGCTTCTCTAATTACTACACCGGATTTGCTCCCACGCGCTAGTAGTGAAAGTCTGTTTCCCCAAAACGATTGGAAAAACTAGGAAAACTGAGCGTATCTAATCTTCCTTTTGAAAGAAGCAGAAATGGGCAAAAGGTGCGTGTCCCCTCCATTTAGGAAAAAAAAAAGACGGAAAAGAAGGTATAATATGAATGACATGCCTCAAATAAGGCCGAGGGTGGACTGAACAAGGGACAAGCACGGGAGGGATCAGAAAACTGTACAATAGGTGTGATCTGATGCGTTCTGAAATAAATCTACCCAAACCTATGGTGCTCTGTGTTGAACTTTTACTTCTCACAATACTCAACCATCATTGTTTAGACTTATGGGAAGCCCAACTCTGGAGGGTCCGATCCACCTTGGGGAAGGTTTTGTGGAAACTAAGTGTACAGCTCTTTCTCTAAGGTCTAAGGGCTCACCAAAAAACAAGAGAGCTGTTTTTTAATGTCTGCAGAATATTTTTGAAAAAAGGAAATGGGTTTTCTTTTAAGTTGTTCAGTGAGGTCTTGGGTGGGGGTGCAGGGGTGGGGGTGAAAACGTTTACTTGATAACTTCAACCCTGGTTAAAGAATTTTCAGATCAAGAATAGCCTAGCCCTAGAATATTTGCAAACATATGTACTTATTGTATGAAGCTTTAATTTACCAATTAACCCCATACAAAAAATGATATTTAAGATGCTTTTTAAAAAAACAAAGCAACCAACTCAACCAAAAATTATATTCTCCTGTACTATATACATCAGACATTCTGATTACTATTTTAATACCATTCTTTGTCCTCACCTCATTTCCAATTTGCATAATTTGAATTAATTTAGGAAGACTATCTGGAGGGTGAAGGCATGTATTTGAAGCCAATTCTGAGTATTAGGTAATATAACTAGAGGAATAGACTGAAGATCATGTTAAAATTTCTTTCTAGAAAAGTTACTACTGTCCTAATTTTTCAATTTACAGTAATGAATCAATTCAACACAGAAATTGTATTAATACACAATTATATGTAAATGTAAGTAAGCAAAGGAATAGCAAATATTTTTAATTGGAGGACTGCTTATATAAAATATAAATCAATACTTTTCCTTCATAGACATCTCTTTTTTAAATGTGTCTTGAGATGATAGAATATGGGATGTGTTATTCTTTTTATCCACCCATCCTTTCATTTCATCTAATGAATTATTTTATTGCCACCTGTTAGTTCTTTAATGTGACTTCTTAAAATTCTGCAGCTTTTTCCTTTTACCCAATTGGGATAAGCAGAGCTGCTAGGAACAATACTAGGAGCCCTAATATAGTATTGTCATTAATAAGCCTATATAAAAGCTACTAAGCCCCTTTTTGCTTTTTTCAATGATGATGATGATCAATTCTTCACACCTGACTAATTCAAAACAAGATTCCAGCTTCTCTATATAAACAAAGAATAATAATGATCAAAGAGTAATAGTCAAAAACAAAACCATAAAACCCAAGCCATTCACATCACAATTATCTTAAATGAAAGTTATTGTTCTGCTAATCCCAGGAACAGCTTGCAAGGAGAGATTTGAGTCTTTCTTTAATAATGTAAACTTAATACACAGTGCTCTTGTAATTATCTTTGTCAGAAAACCCTGGTTAATCTGCATGTTTAGCAGAAAAGGACCAAATCAAAAAGTGATCTGATTTAGAACATTTGATTTTTGTTTGTCAATGATTTACATAAAAAGGTGAAGCAGTTAAATGCAATCCAGGTGCAAAAAATGGAAGTAGATACATAACTAGATTCCCCTACCTTGTGAGTTTATTAACTCATGTCCAGCGGTTCAACACAGAAAACCCTATTTCATTTTCCTTTGTGTGATAAGACATTTTGAGTACCACCAGATTTTAGTATTAATGGATTCCAGGAGGGCTAAGAATAACTTTGACAGGGAATTGCAGCTTCAGGGCTGATATCAACATGTCTCCAAGATGAACTGAAGAGCTGGCAAGTTCATTTCCTTAGGCAGCCCAAAGCAAAAGCTGCTCCATGGGGAACGAGGATGTTCTGCTTGTAAAAAATAAAAAATCCTTTTAGTCTGGTGTGTTCCACTTGTACTTGAGATTTCTGTCTTTTATGCAGACAAGGAAAGAAAATTAATGTATATCTCAGGTAATGTAAATTTTACATTTAATTTTGAAACAGGAAGAAAGTTGAATCTAGGTTACTTGTGTAAATAACACAGGTAGTACTGCAGGAAAAGAAAAGGAGAACAAACAGCCCAGCTACAGTGAGCAAGTTGCTTCCTCCGTACTGGATCCTTGTGGAATATAGTGAAATGATTGATAATCTATTAAACAAAGTCTTACTAGAAAACTAATTTTGTCTTCATTGACTGTGAAGAATGGAGGGGGTGGCAAATAATACCATACATTATTTCTCATTTTGAAGATTGATGTATAAAGACAAAAATATTTTCCTTATATGCTTTAGTTTTTCCATGTCCCCAAGCCTTTTACCAATAAGAATTAAGAGGGTTTTTACTGTATTTAATTCTGTGTACTAGAATGACATAAATAATTTGTAGTTACCTGAAGACAAGAATCCTTTTACACATAGATGTTATCCATCATAGAAGAAAAGAAAAAGAGAAGATAAAAAAGAAATAAAAGGAAAAATAGGGCACACTGAACAGCTTGAACAGGTTAAATATTGCAAATAGCTTTTGTTAGATGTATGCCATTTTTCTAGTAATGTATGCCTCACTGAAAATCCCAGGCTTTCAGGTTTTCATGGATGCTATTCTTTAACTGATGCTTGACTGAATGTAGTATTCTATTAATTATATATTTTTAAATCTTTCCAAAACAAATACGTAAGTACAATCATTCCATACATGTAAACTGGAAAGGAATGGATAATGTGAAAGTTATACTAGACAGAGAAGTTTGTGTGATGTGTTAAAAGGAAGGTAGGAATGCCCATTAGAATCAGAGCCATCCACAGCCCCTTAGGAAAAAAAATGGGATTCTGAAGTCTTGCAGTTCCTTAACTAAACCACATGGAGGGAACATTCAGCTCACACCACTATAGGTGGGCATGGTAGGGAAGAGATGACAGAATGCATAACTCCTAACTGTCCATTTAAACTGATGTTTATTGAAAGATCTCTAATTTTCTAGCAGAGTGGGAAAGGACATAGATGTTGGGTTACATTCAGCATGGCAAAGAACCTGAGACATGCTGTCTTTTTCATGGGACTGTCCAAGGTCCTGAAGAACCTGCTTAGCCGTTCCAACATCCAAGGCTCTTTCCCCTCCCAGTCTGCTGCATGGGCTATCACTGCCATGCCTTGTCCTGATTGTTTGCTTAGTATGAAACAGTCTGTTTGGAATGACTTTCGAATTATGTATTTTTTGCCAATCAGAGTTTGGGAAGTGAATTGAATAGTTACCAAGCCTATATTGACTCTAAATGGTGTACAAGGAATAACAACCACCATTTCTTTATGACTTTAGGAACACCCTATCTTGCATATTCAGGTATTCTATATCTAGTTCATTTCATTGGATGACTAATTATATGTTTCATACTATGGACTCTGATTAAGGAAAAAATGCTGTGACTAACATACAGAGTACTTGGGTTAGGATGTTTTCCTTCTTGTTAGTGTAATTTGAAAAGGAATAATTAAGAAGTAGGATGGCAGGAGTGCCCATGTGAAATCCCAATCCTTTGAAATGTCTGTGAGAGCCTTTAAAAGAGTCAGAGTTTGATCATGGGGTCTTATCTACCTGGCATTTTGACACCTCCCGTGTATGCTGCTGCCTACTGTTGCTAAACTTCACACATTTCTGGGTTCACTCAGTACAGTGGACCAAACTGACCCAACCAAGTATGTTGTAGAAACATATCCATAATACATCTGGTTTGGTTTTGAGTTCATATATTATACAAATCCATCCAGAATATTTGTCCCAATCCCCAGTGTTTAGCCTAAAATGATGCTAGAATGGTCTTCCTCAAAACTAGTTTGGATTATTATTTTCCTTCAATGCCAGCCAGTGTAGTAATGGTCAAGGGATGAGGGAAGCGGTAGTCCAAAATAGGGGGGGATTCAGATTAAGACAGGGTAAAAACATTTAATTTAGTTTTAATTAATTATAATTGTTACATGTATATGTTCTTAAATTCCTGTACACCGCCCCGAGTCCCCTTTGGAGAGAGGGGGCAGTCAAGAAATCCAAATAAATAAATAAATAAATAAATAAATAAATAAATAAATAAATAAATAAGACAGTTGGATAGGTTTTCTTTCAGGAAGCCATTTAGTGTTGATTCCATAGTGTTAAACCTCCTCAACACGACAGATTCCCCAAATATGTTGGCCACAATTATCACTCTAGGGTCGCTGAATTTACTTTGAGGAAGGCAAAGTGGCTTAAAAACAAAAATAAGAAAGCTGTGAGAGAACATGGCAATCCTTCTGCAGGGAAAGTGTGATATGAGGAAGCCCAAAACTTTCCCCCCCCTACTTTCCCGGTGCAGATATGTGCTGTTGTTTGTGCAGGAAGGATCCAAAGAGGAAAATCTATTCAGCCGGGTGAATCTATCCGGGGCTGCCGAGGCCAGTGCCGCGGGGGTATCCATTGGCATTGATAGCCCCTTCAGCCGCTCCGCTTTGTGGACGGCTGGGAGCTCTGCCAGCCTGCCCATAACACCGAAGGGAGGGAAAAGAAGCGGAGCGAGGGCCCCCACCCGGCCGCCCTCAATGAAAGCCCAGAGGGCCCTTGCTCCGAGCGGCTACGACGCGGAGTGAAATCTGTCCTGGCAGCAAGAGGGGCGGGGAAGGGAGGGGAGAAGAGGGTGATCGGATTGCGGGCAAATAGGTGGCAATTAATTATCCGGGATTGGGAACCAGTTGCGGCCCCGCGCGCCCGTCCTCCCCCCCCCCCGTTT
>JAPKID020004145.1:0-11869 GCA_026931265.2 Tropidonophis doriae
GGCGCCAAACAGATTTAATAATAGAGAAATAAAACTTTAGATCAAAACTTTTGGAACATTATTTCCATAGGAGATCATGTTTTAGGACCTGTTTAGGTCAAGTTAAAATATTGAAAATTCAAAGGGATTCACAAACCTTTAAGCAGCACTATATGCCTCATGTTGTCCTGCTTTGTATTGTTGGTATAACATTGAACTTGATTTCCACTGTTATGCAATGAAAAACAACGTAGTGAATTTTCCCTACAGCAATGGCAGGGAATATTGAATAATAATACTAAGCCTCTGTCCAGACATTGCCAATAATTATTTTAGATTTAATACTGCAACTGTAGGCTCCATATGATATTTTCAATCTCTGTGACTTTGGACTGATTGCCAGAAGTGAGGATATTTTCCAGTTAGGCTTTACTATTGTTTATATCACATTTTTAATTAGGAATTTTTTTGAATAGTGTTTCAGGCTGTTGGATTGTGACCTGGCAAGTTATTCTCTTGATACCAGCTTATCCTTAGATTGACACTTCCACCCAATTTGTATATGACTGCTTGAGGTTTTTGTCTTGTCCTTGTCAACAGACTTGTTTGCTACAAGAATGTCAGGGAATTTTTTAAAAAAATCCCCTGTGTTTTAGAATGTTGAGACTTTTCTTTCTGTGTTTAAAATCCATACTCAATGACCCAGACTGTATATTTTGCAAATTAGCAGACCCTTGAGATTCCTTCCAATTCTGTTATTCTATGTTCTGCATTTTATAAGGTTTTCTATTGTAGGAATAGAGTACTCTTCCTAAGCTGACTGTTTAGGTTTGGTTGTCTTGCATTGGAAAAGTGGAACTATAATGGAAAAAGTGATATTGAAAGAACCCCAGTCTTTCTGAAAAGGATGGTTTGATCATGAAGATGTGTTTGTGAAACAACTCCTCCCATTCACTTTTCCTTTCATTGCATTCCCCCCCCCCCGACCCGCACCAGAAAAAAATCTTCCTCGTCAGTAATAATTGGGGGAAAGTGATATTCAGAATTGGACAACAATGACCTCTTTAGCATCTGAATTTCTGCAGATAAATTTCAAAAGTTCAATTTCTATATGTCCATCTGCAAATCAGTACTAATTTCATTTCAACCCATATTTATTTCATCTATATTTTATACCATTCTGGATATGAATTATATTATTAAAATAATGTTTAGGGATATATTAGAAAACAACTAAAATATTTTGTCTTTTTTGTCAATAATTTGTGAAATTATTAAAATTTTGATTGAATAATTATATGATGTAATGTTATGTGTGAATGATCTTGGGAGAAACTGAGAGGGTGGAAGATATGGTGGCTAGGGAAAGTCTGATAAGGGACTGGGCGTCCACAGCAGCCTCAGGGCAGAGAAAGAAACTCAGAAAGGATCCTCCCTAACTTATCAAGCTGTAAAAAAGAGATGGTGAGTGATTTGTACTTTCAGACTAGGAAAAATTCTGTTGATATAGCCTTACATTAAAGCAGAATTAGCTCATCTAATTCCTGTCTGCTCTGCCTAGGAAAACTGACATATGCTATCAAATCTTTGCTAATCATTGGCGACCTAGTGGAATAGTGGAATAGTGGAATAGTGCGGACACGGGGGCCTTGGACCGGGCTGTACATTGGCCTTGGACCAGGTTGCGCCCTTGCGTCCTCTCTTGCGTCAGCGAACCACCCTGGCTCCTTGGTTCTCCGAGGAGTTGAGGGTGAGGAAGCGCCGCAAGAGACACCTAGAGAGCAGATGGAGGTCTACACGCTCCAAATCAGACCGAACACAGGTGAGAGCCCATTTACGGACTTACATTGTGGAGTTGAGAGTGGCCAAACGTCAATATTGTGCCACTCTCATAGCGTCTGCAGATAACCGCCCTGCTGCCTTGTTTGGGGTGACCCGCTCTCTCCTTCAACAGAGACCGCGGGAAGCCCCTCTACAGGGCAGAGCAGAGGAATTTGGGGTTTATCTGTCGGACAAAATCGCTCAGATTCGGAGCGAGTTGGTCTCCACCGAAAGTGGCCCAGAGGGGATGCCAGAGGCAAGTCTTGAGATACCATTTTGGGAGGAGTTTGACTCTGTTACCTCCGAGGATATGGACAGGTTGCGTATGCGACTGCGAGCCACCACATGTTTATTGGACCCGTGCCCCTCCTGGCTTGTACTGGCATTCTTCCAACCTTTTAACGGAAAGTCAATATATATATATATCTCAGCTGATTGTCATGAGTAAAAGTAAACCAAGGCCCAGGTTATAGACAATGTCTGGGCCTGTTATATAATAAAGATCCATTTATGTTATTCCACATATACTATATCTTGAGTTTATTTTATTACATTCTAATAAAATATCTGCTGCTGACTTTTGGAGCAAACTTTCTTTGCAGGATTCCCTATTTGTCATGAAGAGATGGATTGAGCTTTCATTATTTACTCCAAGTTGCCCAAAGGCTTGAACCTCTGAAAAATAGAACAGGAGGGATAATAAAGCCATCACTTTTTCTTTTTTGTGAACTTTAGTATTCATGCTTTTTTCCAATCAGGATGAAGAGGTGCTTAGCCAAATCCAGAGTACTATTCTGCAAGTCCAAGAAGATTGTGAGAAGCTGAATGCCACTACTGGCAATCTTGTTGAAGATCATCAACAGAAACAGAAAGAGATCAGTGTACGTAACTTTGAGTCAAACTTAGCAGGATAGATCAAGTAAATGACAAGAAATTCTTGGAAACCGTTCTGAATGCAGTGGACATCAGTTCTGTTTTTGATAGGATTGTTGTCCTTGCTGAAGATTGTATAGTAAAGCTTAAATTAGTTATTAACCAGAATAGCTGAGAAAGAAGGAATACTAGATAACTTGTGGTCCCTAGGGTCATTGTTTCAGAGATATTTCCTTACCTAAACAGAGAAACAGAATACAGGTAATCCTTGATTTTTGACCACAAAATTTATGTTGCTAGGTGAGTCATTGGTTAAGTGAGTTTTGCCTCATTTTCTGACCTTTCTTGCCACAGTTAAGTGAATCACTGTAGTTGTTAAGTTAATAACACAAATTGTGAAGTGAATCTAGTTATCCCATTGACTTTGCTTATCAGAATGTCACAAAAGGTGATCACATGATCCCAGGACACTGCAACCATTGTAAATATAAGTTGCCAAGCATCTGAATTTTAATCATATAACCATGGGGATGTTGTAATGGTCGTAGGTGTGAAAAATGGTTGCAAATCACCTTTTCCAGTGTCATCGTAATGCCAAACAGTCATTAAATGAAATTTTGTAAGTCAAGGACTACCTATAACCACAAGCAGTTAACTTTTCTTGTAGGAAACTAGCAGGCAATGTTGGAAAGGATGATCACATGACCACAATTGACCTTAGCTGTATGGTAGCATAGCAGTGCATGAGTACTGAAGTGACTACAACTTTGCCAAATTTCAGTCCCAGGGGACTCATGGGTCCTGGATTTTGGATGCATTTTTAAATTAAGCTCATTTAAGATACAATGATTCAAAAATGTTTGCCCAATTGAAGTTTTTAAACAATCAGAACAAGAGTTTTATTCTATGCAACTTGTGACCCATTGGGTCATTCAGAAATATTTCCTTATCAAATTCTTCAGTGTCTTCAACAATGACAGAATTAATGTACTGTCTTCACTGGAAAAGTTGGGAATTTATTCAAAGATGTATCTGCCTTGAAGATAACCCTTGTTGAACTATATAACACTGTCAACCATCAGGGAAGGAACTGTCCTATGAAATTTTGTAGTATGTTGTACACTGTTTTATGATCATTTTTATGTCAGGAAATATTTTATAAGAATTTTCCAAAGTTCAATTCTATGGGAATCATGAGTCACAAATTTAACTCATTTGTAAGTTAGACCACTTGAGGAATCTTGGTTCAAAAACTGTTGCCCAATGATGTGCTTTTTCACCCAGTTAACGATCATGGGTATGAGAGTTTTAATAATCTATAGATAGATATAAATATTAAAGCTCTTTATAGCTTTCTTTTTGTTGCAGAAAAAAATGATTCTTACATACATATGGCTAGTATTTAAGGGCATACAGTATACCTAGGTGCAGTATAAGTAAGCAATGATATAAACTAAAATCAAAAGACAACAATTATTAAAACATCTAATCCCAAGGCTACTGCAATTGAAATCAGTATTGAGTATTATTGAGCCATTGAAAGAAAAAAAAGCATTTCATTTTAAATCTGAGGAGGCTGAAAGCCAAACATAGTTTAAGGGGGAGTTAAATCCAAAGAGTAGGAGCTAGATGTGAGACAACTACTCTGACCTCAGGGAAAACTAAGTGCCCCTGATTGCACAATTGAACTAAGCACACAGAAGCAAGAATTGTTACCAAGTTGTTCAAATAAGTAGGTGTTCCTATACACACAGCCTAAAAAATCAGCACCAGCTGTTTAAACTTTTAATGCTTCTGAAGACCTAGCCAATGTAAATATTGGTGGAAGGAAGAAATAAAGGTGACTCCAGGGAGGTCCAGGAACACATGGGCTGCCTTATTCTGGACTTGAACCAAAGGGCAGAGAGTAATTTGGAAAGTTCATCCAAAAAGCTGTTGCAATTATTCAAATGAGACACTACCAAGGCATGAAACAAATACTTAAGGGGAAAAACTGGATGGAATTCTGGATACTCATATGGTGAAAGTGACAAGATTTTGTAATTGTATGGATGAAACATTGCTAAGAAGTCCAGATCTTATATGCCATCAGATACATCAGTACCTGGTAGACTCAAAAAGTGAAAGGCAGAAGAAAGGATGATCAGGGTGAAAAAACAATAAGTTCAGCCTTGTCCATATTTAATTTAGATTGGGGAGAACACATCCAGCTGGACATTTCAGGCACCTGGAAAGGCAAGACCACAACAGATTCTCCACGCCAAGACTGGGGTTGAGGAATAAACCTGACTGTCATCAGCAGAGATAGGATAGCTAAACTGTAAAGAAGAAATTAAAACAAAGTATCAGAAATGAACAAAATTGGGCCTAGGGCCACACTCTGAGAGACACTCGCAGATAAAAGAAAGGATTGAAAACCCAAGACAGAAATAACAGAAAAAATGTGATGGGAAATATAAGGCTGTAAGTGCCCAATTCAGGTTCAGTGAAGTCAGAGGAGATATTAAACTTTTGTATTAATACTATTGTTGTGGGTTTTGCCTTTGCTACCAACAATAACAGACAACCCATGTCAATGCCAACTTGATGGACTGATCTGCTTAAATCTGTGATTGAAATGGTTCAATGAAATTATTTTTTGACTGAGAGGACAGAAGGATAGAAAGAATAACTTATTTAATAACAACAGACAAAAGATAGTTTTGATTTGAATTCATATAGAATTAGGGTTAAGTTAATCATTCACTCTAGGCTTCACTAGCAGTTTTTTTTCTTCTTTTGATGGGATTAGATTAAACATGTCATATCCAGCAGGGGTCATGACCTGATGACACCAGAATCACATGAATGTTGTTTACTTCAGTGACATCACTGGTTAAACATAGACCTTTTGAAATTGTGTACACTATAGCCACTAACAGGATATGAAAGATGTAAACTATTGTGGCATCCTGAAACCATTTGGGATCTTGAGTACCTACAGAAAAATAGGACCTGCTTACTACTTGAATGGGGAATCAACCACTAGGAGATTTTAAAACTATGTTATGGATCTGCCCCTGGATCCCTCTCCAGAAGCGAGTTCAGAAGAAGAGGGTGAGTTTGAATTGGCAGAGTAAAGTACAGAGCCGAGTGTTGGTCAGGCTCGGGGCTCAGGGAGTGCTAACCTGATGGAGCAGCCTCAACTGAGTCAATTGGATGAGCCACAGCCTCAGGCTGAGTGAGGTGGGCCACAGTTTTACAGCAAGATGGCCAGGAGGCTCCAGGTAAACACCGGGAGCAGCAGCCACCAGATAGCAATGAGGAGGAAGTAGAGTCCATACCTCCCCTGAACCAAGGATATATAAAGCAGAGAGGAGATAGGCACAATACTGGTCAGCTAGACTACTCATGAGGACACAACCTTACCTCTCATGAAGGGCTGCACTGGTGTTGCCTACTTAATCCCACCATAAGAACTTGAGTGTTCCTGCAGCAATGTGACTATTTCTGTGCCTTGTGTGCTGACGGTGTATATCTTAACTCATTTGACTCATGGACTGCTTTCCTGGACTTTGTGTGTTCCCATTGGTCTCGGTTACCCAGTGACTCTTACCATGCTGAACTCAAAATCTGGAACTGTGCAACGGGAGTGCTTTCCAAGGACCTGTTTGGGGAGAGGGGTAGTTGAATAAACAACTGTACGTTTTTGCTATATGTGGGGGCTGGAGAGAGGGGCAACACAAGGCTAGGCAGTTGAAAAAACATCCTGGAAGGAGGAAATGTTAAGCCCACTTCGGTAGTGTTGCCCAAAAGCAATAGGGCTGTGTCCCGTACATCACCTAGAGGATGCTAATATCTCTTTTATGTGGTAGAATATAGGCAATATCTAGGCCTACGGATTGTTTGTAAAAATAGTGATGATGATAAAACTTTTAAGAGTTTTTGGTTGGTAATAATGTCATTTCACTTTGCTTTGTGTTCTCTAAAGGCATTGTACAAATCACTGGAGAAACTGGAAAATGAAAAAGTTGACAAAGATTCCCTAGAGACGGAAATCCATGTGGTAAGCAGTTTGATTTACTGACATACAATGGGTATAGAATACTTGGGGAACTCCTGAGAAAGTTTTATTTACAAATGGAGCTTGCGGGGCAGTCACGAATAGCAAGCTTATACTCTGTTTTGAATGGTGATCCTAATACAGGTAATCCTTGAGTTACGATGGCACCTGGGACTGGTATTTCCATTCCTAAGTGATGCGGATGTACAGTGCCGTGTTATGTGAATGCATCACTTAGTGATGGTAATCCCTGCAGTCCCAGTTGCCACTGTTAAGCAAGGATTGTAAATTGTTAAGCAAGCATCTCCTGACAACTTTCTGCTGGCTTCCAACAACCAAAGTCAGTAGGGAAGCCAGCAGGAAGATACAAGTTTTAGGTGGCTTGCAAGCAGGCTGGCAGGCAGGTAAATGGCTGCCACTGGATTGAAAAGAAAGAGAGAGAGGATTGGCCAGTGTATGACTGGCTAGGGAGGTATGCGGGTGCAGCAAGGATCAAGAAAAGTATCCACGTGGGGAAGATTTGCCCAAGCAACTTGTGACCTTCTCTTTTGACTTCCCCATTGCCTTTGCTCCTGGGAAGCTGGCAGGGAAGGTCACAAATCATGTTTTAACTATCACAACTGTGAGCTGGTTGCCAAGTATCCAGATTGTGATCACCTATCAATGAGTTTGCTGGGAGACCCTAGCTGTAACCACCTCTCATTCAGCACAATTGTAACTTTGAATGGTTATTGAATGAGTGGTTAACTGAGGATTGCTTATATTTACCATCCTTTGAGATTGGGTTAGGTAGGAGTAGCTCTGTTTTGGACATTCATGTAATTTGTGGCTCTGGAGGGTAGAAGAGGGAGAGATCCTCAGATGTCAATGAGACCAAAGATCTATCGCTGTCCTCTCTCTTCATTTTCAGAAAGCAGATAAGACTGCCCTTGCGGCAAAGGTCAGTCGCACCCAGTTTGATGCCACCACAGAACAGCTGAATAAGATGATGCAGGAACTGCTCAATAAGATGGTTGGACAAGAACAAGACTGGCAGAAAATGCTGGACAAACTCTTGATTGAAATGGATTCCAAAGTAAGCACGATGTACCCTTCTTAGCCATTTGTAATCCTGTCAGCAGGAGAACTACTTGTGCTACTGGTCCATATTGTGATGTGCTACTGGTCCATATTGTGATGTGCGGTGAGGCTGCTAAGCTCCTTAGAGACATGTTGGTCCTTTTTTCCTTGGCCAGGAACATGTATAGATGGTAGAATACTATGTTTTCTCCTATAACCAGCACATAATGTGAAGCACATTATGTCTGCATTCTGATTTTTAGCTTGTTTTTGGACACAGTGAAAATTCTGGTTTTGATCTAAAGACTAACACACGCATCTCTTCCCCAAGATGGCATTTCCCAGAGGCACTGGAAATTAACATCTCTGGCTGGGAATTTGAGGATTTGGCTTCATTGCCACTAGAGAGTTGGACGCTGAAAGAGGTTGTAAACAAACTGAGATGAAAATTATGAGCCTTCTAGTTTTTCTCCAATTATTCAGTTACCCCCTGCCATATGAGCTATGACAAGAAAGGTGGGAAATAGATCCTTTTCTCTAGTGGCAAAGAAGCCTCTGCAGGGAAATCTCAATTCCTATGCTTTTATTGTGTAGGCAACAAGTCAAGACTATTATTTTCCTGTCTTTTGCTTCATTAACATTGTTATTTTTATTCTTTCTTCAGCTCCAATTGCTTATCTTGTTTCTACAAAAATAAGAAGAAGAAAGTGTCAATTTTATTACTATTTATGAGGCTTCATTGAAAATTTTTCTATCATAAACTACTTGTAGCATAGCTAATAGAAAGGCAGGAACAGTAAAATAAAAAGAGTAGCTTTATAGGAACAATTTCGCTACTGTTTTCCATGCCACTTTGCATGAAATGTTTCTGGAACTAATTCTATCAGCCGTTCCCTCTACTTCCTTGTAGGAGAAGGCTTTCGTGCAGAAAATATGATCCCAGCGTAAATAAGTAATACAAAGAAATGCAAAGCACAGGAGCAAAAATTTAATAAAATCACAATCTAGAAAAAAAGTAAAAGAATTAAGAACCCCTTGTGGTATGAACACTAAAGAAAAACTATAAGAAACAAATCAACCACGTATTTATTATTCATGTATTAATTAATTAAACTTATTGTACTGCCAAATACCAAAGTCTCTTGGTAGCTTATAGTAAGACATAACATTGGAATTAAAATTCAAGACAGTAGGAAAAGCTAGCAATAATAATTAAAAGCAATTTACAAGGTGTATTTAGGCCCTTTTTGAAAGGAAGCAAAGCTGTTAGGTTCCATAACCCAGCAGGGAATGTGTTCCAGAGAATTGAGGGGCTAAAGAGAAGACTTGACCTAAGCAATTGTAAATAAACTTCCAAAATAATCTCTAGGAGTGGATAGGCCTGGGAAATCTTGTCAGAGGTATTTCCTCAGAGAAGCTGGAACTGAATCATATATCGGTTTAAAGATAATAAGATAATAATACCCGTTCACACTTCATTCAAAGGCAAATTGGTAAGCAGTCCAATATCTTTAACACAGCTATAATATGGTTCTTTTGAGTTCTTCCCGACAGATTTGGCTGGTGAGTGATGAAGTTTCTAGGATAGATACAAAAGCAGCCACACACACAGTACGTCACAGGGATCAAATTTGGATGTTATTAACATGCATCATTTAAAGGGTGAATCAACCAAATAGGTACATCAGCCAAAGCTAATGAAAGGTGCTATTTGTTATTGCCTCAGTCTAGAAAACTAAGGTGGTTTGACCCACTTCTCTGAGCCTGTAACTCTGAACCCAGTTTCAGTTTATTACTGTCCATTATCCAGTCATTATCAACTATGGAGTCTGACTAATACCTGAAGATGTTACAGAGAAAAAGGATATCATTAGCATAGTTATAACACCCAGCTCCAGATTTCCTGGTTATTTCCCCTGGCAAATTCATATTGATAAGAGCACTGCAAGCAGAATAGAGTCCTGAGAGACACTTGTTTCAAGGAGCAACTGTTTCCAGACGACATAATCTACCCAATGGAACCATAGCAGAGGATTGCAATAATTCCTATTCACATATCTCTAATGATGTTTAATACCAGTCTAGGTGTCGTCTTTTGGAAAAGGCTGTATTCTTTTCTTAAAATAAATGAAACAACCTGTGTAGCAATGAAAGCATTACTTGAACATGTGGAGGAAGAATCATACCGATAATAAATCTCCACTTATGCAAACTAAGTACCTAAACAAAGTCCAACAGTTAACTTCTTCACAGTTTTGTATCAACAAGCCTCAAGGAAGAAATGTATAATAAATACCTGGTCCACTCCTAAGAAAGTTTTCCTGAAAGGGATCAGAAATCCACCATTGACACAACAGAAAAGTAGGAAAGGAATGAGATCCAGATTTGATAAATGTAAAGGTTTGACATAACTGATGTTAAAGAATCAGCTTCCCATATACTGGTATGTGCAGAAGAAAATAGCAGACAGAAGTATTAGATAAGGATTCTCCCAGCCTATTTAACTTGTTAGATAAATCCTTCCTGTAATCATTTGCTGATCCCAGGCACAAAAATTTAAGCTGACATCTTTATTTTTGTGCTAAGGCCCTCAATAGAAGCCTTTTAACTGTTTCTTGGCTAATATTACCCTGTTTCCCTGAAAATAAGACCTCCCCAGATAATAAGCCCAATCAGGCTTTTGAGCGCATGCGCTAAAATAAGCCGTTCCCCCAAAAATAAGCCCTCTCCAAAATATTTGCAACACAGCAGCAATGAGATGACCAAGCTCACTGCCTCCTGCACCTCAAAAATAATAAGACCTCCCCAAAAATAAGGCCAAGTACTCATTTCGGGAGTCAAAAGAAAATAAGAGCCTGTCTTATTTTAGGGGAAACACGGTACATGTCCTGGTCATGCAAATGAATACACACATGTCTGTTATACTATTGTGTTGGGAGTTAGGCAATGTTACTAAAGGCAGGAAATAAGAGAAAAGTAAAAATAGACTACTTAAAGTCATTTTATACCAACAGCATTCATTATATCTTTCTCTCCTTTTCTATATTTGAGAAGCATCTTTGCTTTTAGCTATTCATTCTTCATCTTTTTTCCCTTTTAAATCATGGATACGTCTTTCAAGCATGTAAAATATACATGGCAATAGATGCCTGCTGATTTTTATGATAGGGGAAAAAAATCTATGTTACATTGTTTTATCTTCATGCTGACATGGCACCAGCAAAGGGAATATTCTTTAAAGAATCAAGCCTATAGAGAGAACAGCACCAGATTTGTATTGCCACACAATACAAAGAACCGGGTGCCAGCAGAACAGCAGATGTCCTCTTTTCTGTTTGCTGAATGTGTTTGAAGTCTTCCTGCTTTTGATTTTAAATCACTCCATAAGTGCTTCACTTTCCCCAAATGCCAGATTCTACAGCCCAGGAGCTATTGCCGGCTTGTCCTCTATTAGGGAATAGTGATTGCCAAGACCTAATGCCTGCATTAGCTCCCAGACTTCTTATATTTGCCTGTGGGCTTTTTGACATCACTGCTGTTTCCATTGCCTAGTTCCTTAAGAGAGATTTGAAGATGATCTACAACCGTCTTCTGTTCCACAAGCTTGGCAATATTGAAATAAAAATCAGTGTGTCTGCCTTAAACTGCCAGTCTTGTGGTAACCTATCCTAAGTGCAAATAAAGGAATGAAATACTTTGCTTAATTCCCTTTCCATGTCCTTCCTAACATGCACAAACTATATCCTAATGGTTTCAATGAGAAGACGTTCATGGTAATCAATTCCATTGGTTATTATGTTATGTGCGAAGAGTTACCTTCTATCTACAGGTAGTCCTAGATCACAACAGTAATTGGAGCGGGGACTGTTGCTAAGTAGTGCGGTTGTAAAGCATGGTGTCATGTGACCAAACCATTTAGCCAGAGCAGTTAACCGCAATTTATTTATTTATTTTTATTTTTATTTATTTATTCGAATTTATATACCACCCTACCTCCCCGAGGAGACTCAGGGCGGTGCACAGAAATATAAAAACAAATATAATACAATACAATATAAAACAGTTTAAAATGAATTAAATTAGGGTCTGTGCTAA